>PVHX01011368.1:0-64715 GCA_004024805.1 Geosciurus inauris | reverse complement strand
TTGTAATCCCAGCACTTAGGGAGGCTGAGACAAGAGGATCGCGAGTTCAAAGCCAGCCTCAGCAATGGCGAGGCGCTAAGCAACTCAGTGAGACCCTGTCTCTACATAAAACACAAAATAGGGCTGGGGATGTGGCTCAGGGGTCGAGTGCCCCTGAGTTCAATCCCTGGTACCAAAAAAAAAAAAAAAAAAAAAAAAAGAATTATCTCACTGTATCTTCAGAGGTAAAATCTTATCTGCTATTATTATTCTAGGTGTTGAAAATGGAAACAAAACTTTTTTTTACTGCCAGTGCATTTATCAGGAGAGAAACTTTAATGCACAATATCATGATATTAAATTTTATTCTATTTTCACTTCTGTAAATGTTTTGAAGAAATGATTATTATTGGTTTTATTATATTTTTCTCTCTCATTCCAAAATGGTAGCCAGGTTTTTTTATGAAATTGAAAATACAAGGTTTTGGAGTCTACTTTCTCATACAATATTAAATTTACTATCATCATAAAAAGTTCCTATCTCTCAAAAAAGATAGTTTAAACTTATTGAGAATTGGAAACATGGTTAGTGATGGTCAAAATATGTCTGGGATCCTGAGGGTACCTGACACCTTGTAAGGATACACAAGTTCATGAGATTTTCTTATTAATAACTACATGATAGGTGGTATCATTAGGTGGACAGTAAATAGAGTGTGTTTGCATATTCTTATGCTTCAAGATTTTCTATTTTCTAATGTGGTAATTATTGATAAAATAGAAATTGCTTAAACAAACACTCTATGAGTTCTTCAATAATTTTTAGGAAAGTAAAGGAAAAGTATGACAACCACTGCATTAGGTAATCCAGAATAGGGGAGATAAATTGGAGTATATTTGTGGGACCAACAGGGCTTATGGTGGGAAATAAAGCAAATAACAGGAAGTAGTACAAATGAACTTAACACAAATCCCTGGCTAGGTCCCTGGAAGTTGGCAGGATCAAAGGAGATTGAATACTCATCCTTAAGTACTCTAGCCCTCCCAAGAATTGCCTACCTTTATGAAAATAGATGGACTTGAGCAACCTGGAATATATATAAGAGCATTAAAATATATAAAACAACTATGATGTATTAAAGTATAGAAAGTTTATCTCCCTTTGTCAGAAAGCTTGCACAGCCACTTGTTTTTCCAATGACCTCTTTTATTCTTGTGAACACCTATTTTTCTAGTTTGTCCAGAAAGAAGAAGATTCCAGGTGCCTAATCCTCCCCCTTTCCTTTCATGTTGATGTGACCAGGAAGTGGTAATGAGACTAAAGTCTAAAAACCAGATACTCTCTCCTGGAATTGTAAACACTGGGCCACTGATGCCAGTATGGAAAGAAAATTTAGAGAATTTACATCATAGTGACTTTGCTGGCAGTAGCAATGACAGTACATGTCTCAGCTGCTGTGCTTCATGACTCAATTCAGGATTCCCTTTTGTCCAAGTAAAGCTTACACCCCCAATTCCCCACCTCACTGTCTTTCCCATAAACTCCTCTTTGCTTAACTCTGTCAGAAATTTCTGCATAAGACATACAACCCTAAAGGGATAAGAGCTATGCCCATTAAAAACAAGCAAACACAAACACAAATTCCCAAACCATTGACACTGAATATCTCTCAAGCTCTTAGGAGTGAGAACTTGGAACTAGACTAAATTTAATTTAAAATGATAATGTAGAAAATATCATTATCTATGAAATTATGAAGAAAGGAAAAAAATCTACTAATTTTACTTGATTTTTGATTTATTTGATATTTATTATTAGCAAACAGCCTTTGTAAAGTTGTAGTTTTTCATGTATTCTACTCTTAGACAATCCTTTTCTTAAGTGAACATGAAGATTATAGAACCTTGAATTAAAGAGATACAACCGGGTAGCTAGAAACAAAGTTTTCAACACACACACAACCTGCTATTGCTACTTTGAGCTATTTTCTTAATTAATCAACCCTCAATTTCTTTATATGTAATACAGAAATAAACGTATGTCAAATATGACATATGACCTATGTCATAGGGCTTCTTTAAGATTAAAATAAAATATATGAAGCTAAATACATTTTAGCTATTTTAATAGGGCTTAAATGAAATCCATTAGTGAGCACCAACATTCCCTTTGCAGTTCAACTGTTGTTAAAGCTTTTGGACTACTTTGTGATGGTTCTAATCAAGGTTCACTCACAGAGAAAGGGAGCAGATAAATTCAAATGTGAACACCAGAAAGAAAAAGGGAGTTTATCAGGTGACATAGAATGAAGAAATTATCAATTTGGTAATGGTGGAAATTCGAAAGCCATTAAATTATAATTGAGATTTTTTTAATTCTATTTCAGACTTGAATTATACTATTTGAAAGGAATCTTACTGAATATTTATGAAAAGTGAGATAATCATTCAATAAGAAAGGTCAATGAGCAGGAAATCCTTTGCATTGAGATTGGTAAAATTTTCTTGAAATTTAGTAAGGAATAAAAAACAGCATCTTGTTGGTAAGGTTGAACCATTCTTTTCAAAAAGGATTCTTTTCTTTTTATGTAGAGAGTGAATTTGAATGACTCATGAAGAAGCAATTTGAAAGAACAAAAAGGAGAAAAATATCTTTGCTGAACTGAATAAGAAGTAAATTTTGAAAGACGAAACACAAAAAGATAATGGTTTCTAAAATAAAAGAAAAGGTGTAGATTTAAGAAGCCTGGAGACAGATAATTTTCAAATTCAGTAACTTCTTAAACTAAATAATTTAGCATAAAATGTAAGTTTTGTTATTAAATAATGACAGATAAACTTTAGTAATGTACAGGCTAGTATATGTTAATGCTATGCTTGCAATGTTTTATCTTTGAATGGCCTTAATATTTTTTATATTTGGAAATAAAAAATGATAAATCAGAATTAGCTTCTATAGAATAATACTATATTTTAATGTCTTTGGATTTCAACAGAATTTGATAAAATGAAGAAGCTATTCCAAGGTTTTCAGTATTGTTCAATTTATTTCAAAGAACAGAATTAATGGAATATTTATACAGTATAAATACTATTTTTATTACAGTATTGTAATGACCATCTTTGGAGAATTCTGCATCCAAAGGACGTGGACATAGTCTAAACAGAACATTACTTCAGCCAGGATGAGTAAAATATAAATACTATTAAAATTAAATACTTATTAAAGAGGAAGGAGAAGTTATGCTCCATTTGTGTACAATGTGTCAAAATGCATTTTGTAAGCTGGGCGCGGCGGCTCAAGCCTGGAATCCCAGCACTTAGGGAGGCTGAGACAGGAGAATTGCGAGTTCAAAGCCAGCCTCAGCAATGGCAAGGTGCTAAGCACCTCAGTGAGACCCTGTCTCTACATAAAACACAAAATAGGGCTGGGGATGTGGCTCAGTGGTCGAGTGCCCCTGAGTTCAATCCCCAGTACCCCCCCCCAAAAAAATGCATTCTGTTCTGTCATGTATAACTAATTAGAGCAAATTTAAAAATAAAAAAGTAAATAAATAAAAATTTTAAAAAATTAAACACTTATTAAAAGAACAGAGATCAATAAATACAAAGAGGGCACAAAAGAACTGAATCCCAACAAGAGGTAAGTAGTCTTTGTGCTAATGCATCTGTGCTGTTTTCCTATTCTGGAAGATTGAATTTTCCATAATCAGATAACTCTGCCAAATTAAAAAGAAATCAGAGGGATTTTTTTTTCTTCTTCTTTTTTTTTTTACATAGCAATATCAAAAAATTCAACCATTTAAATGTTTTGATGTGTTTTAACTAATTTATATATATTAATGTAAACTACTATCACAATCAAAACACAGAACATTTCCTTAATGTGAAAAATTCTCTTATAATGCATTTCAATTAATCTTTTCTCCATTGTCTTGACTCCCAGACCCAGGTTACCACTGATCTGCTTTATTTTTTTTATTTGTTCTAGTTATACATGACAGTAGAATGCATTTTGACACATCATTTATAAGTATTGTTGTCATTCGTCTAGTTTTACATGATGTAGAATCACAATGGTAATGAAATCATATATGTACATATATGTCTGATTCATTCTACTATCCTTCTTACCCCCACACTCCCCTCCCTTCCCTTCACTGCCCTCTGTCTAATCCAAAGTAGCTCTATTTTTCCCTAGCCCTTCTCCTCCTTATTGTAAATTAGCATCTGCATAGAGAAAACATTCGGCCTTTGTTTTTTGGGGATTGGCTTATTTCACTTAGCATGATAATCTCTAGCTCCATCCATATGCCTACAAATGCCATAATTTTATTCTTCTTTAAGGCTGAGTAATATTCCATTGTGTATATACACTTATATACACAATTGGCTTACTTATACACTTCCTATAATATAAGTAAGAAAGGACACAGTAGTAAGAATAAATCTGACTACTCACCATATACAGTAGAATACATTAGACAATCCAGTGCCATATTTAAAGTGTAGAAAAAAAAATAAAAGCAGCTTAAAATTCTATACAAGAATATATAAATGAAAATGAGTGCCTATTCAAATGAAAAAGTACATATAAATGAAAAATAAATACATACTCAAAATATCTCCCAATAGCAGAATATACTTTTTCTCAAGCTTACACTAAACATTCTTCAAGTTAGATAAAATATTAAGATGCAAAAATGTCTCAATATATTTTTAAATGATTGACATCATAAAAAGTATCTTCTTTGGTCACAGTGGAATGAAATGAGAAATTAGTAATAAAAGGAAATCTGGAAAAAGTCACTAATATGTGGATATTAAATACCAGAGTGAACTGATATATTAAAATGAAAATCACAAGAAACTTAGAAAATACTTGGAGATGAATGAAAACAAAAACACAGTGTACCCAAATTTATGGGATGCAGTAAAATCAGTTGTGAGGGAAATATATAGCAGTGAATACCTATATTAAAAAGGAAGAAAAATCTCATATAAAAAACCTACCTTTATATACTAAATAACCAGGAAAAATGAATAAACTCAAAGGAGAAGAAACAAAATAATAAAGAATAAAATGAAGACTGTTTCTTACAGCTTTGCCACTACTAATGGCAGGTCAATAGTATCTACAGCATTTTTGCCATGACTGGTTCTTAAGTATACCACTAGTTTACAGATTTTAATTATTCACACAATAATTATTTACATAATATCTACTTAGATATATATAAATTTATAACAGGTTATATTTGTATATTTTGTTTATTGTATATGTTTAAACTATTTGAAGCCTGCAAAATCATTAGTCAAGACAGCCAGGCCAGTGGCACATACCTATAATCCCAGCAGCTGGGGAAGATGAAGCAGGAGGATCACAAATTCAAAGCCAGACTCAGCAATCTAGCAAGGCCCCAAGGAACTCAGCAAGACCCTGTCTCTAAATAAAACACAAAAACAGTGGGGGATGGAGACTGGGGATGTGGCTCTATGGTTAAATGCCCATGGGTTCAATCCCTAGTGCCTATATATATATATATATATACATATATATATATATATATACACATATATATATATATGTATATATATATATATGTATATATATTAATGATTAAACTAAATTTGCCATCAGAATTTACATATTTAATGGAATTGCAGTTTCTATCACACTAATATTTAAAAATTAGTTTTTAAAGTTTGATTTTACTAGATTGTAAATTTGCTAGATTATTAGCATTAAACAATATGCCAATAGTTCTATTCCTTTTCACATGATGAATACTCATACAATATGGAAAATATCAATATTTCAAAATACATATTAAAGCTTAAGGGGTAATTTATACCTCTTTTGTTAAGAGCTTGTTTAACTGTTTAACCCATAATTTCTTTTTTATTTTTTAAATATTTTTTAGTTGCAGATGAACACAATATCTTTATTTTTTATTTTTTTATGTGGTGCTGAAGATCAAACCCAGTATCTCATGCATGCAAGGCAAGCACTCTTCCACTGAGCTACAATCCCAGCCCCCATCATTTCTTAAATATATATGTCCATCAATCCTTTTAATTTGTTCCTAGGGAAACTTAACATCAACAGAAGACATCTTTTGAAATCTTGAAGCCCATTCTCTCTATCTGGGCTCTGATACTCTGTCCTGGATATGCACATTCTTCCACTAAGGTATCATGACCTCAACACCACCATTACTCAAATAGTAACACTGTAAACAAACAGACATATTTTGATTTCTAAATATTGATTATTTTCCCATGACATAGAGAGATCAACCAAAATGAAACTGGAGGGTTAATAAGCTCTAACATACTCAGGAAACTTCATACTTGATTTTGTAGCTTTAAATGATACAAATTCCATATTAAAAAATAAAGCAATATGCACACTGGCATAGAAACTCATGATAGTATGAAAAAGAAAACAATAATCTCCTTTCTATCACAGTACTTCAGCATATAGCCCCCTACAGAAAACCATTAGGTTAGTATTTGTGAATATATTTAACATTCATTTAAGAGTGTATATATAGTCCTTATACACATATGGGAGAGTACACTATTTTTCACTTTATTTTTTTATTCCATAATAAATGTTGGAAATATTTTCATATTAGCACTTTTAAATATACCATATTCTTTTTAATAGTTGCAAAGTATTCCAAAGAGTGACATGTATTTCATTTTGTTAGTGTCCTATTGTTGGTTGTTTTGTTTATAATTATGATTATAATCAAAGCTGCAAAAGCTTTTGTCTTATTGATTACTTTATACAAGATGTATAAATATTACTTTCCCCAACATCTTTAGCATTATTTTGTTTCATTAAATATTCATCTTTTGGCAATTCACTACTCAAAAATAGCTCATAGTAGATTAAATTTTTCTTTGAGTTATATGATGAATAGCTTTCACATGTTTAAAATTCACTTTTTTCCCACAAACTCTATATTCATGCACTGTATTGATTTTCCTACTGGCTTTTTGAAAACCTGTGGTTCAGTATTTAAATAGGCCTTCATTATTTCAACTCTGAGGCTAACTGCAACATACAAAATGTCTACGGAGCTTGTCACATACTCAAGCTTTCAGAGAAAGAGCTCAAAACAGTGGGCAATGACTTAGATTTATTTTTCCAAGTAACTACTAAATTTAATATAAAAGTTATATGAAATTATATAAAAATTTATATGAGATCAAATAATTTTCTTCCTGCATAATTTCTAGATGTAAGAGAAGGTCTTGAGGCATGCTAGGGAAAAATGTTGCTAAATTTGAAATGGGTTGTCAAGGATATTTACTATAAATAAAGTTAACATTTGCTATTAAATGTACTGTGGTATCAAGAGAAGTGTCTATTTTGTCAGCACCAGTCCTGGTTGCTTGAGAATATGCAGATGCTACTACTGTCAACTCTAGAAATGCATGGCTTCTAAATTTTCTAATTAAAAATAAAAAGAAAATTCTCTTCAGCATTGTGACTATTGAAGATGTTCATGTTATGAACCTTCAGGGAATCCATAAAATACTTGGAATATCAATTACAGGATCCTGAAGAGATAAATGGATAACCACTAATAAAATATTATTACAAGACAGTCTTTATTTACAAGAGAAATCAAGTTCATAAGGCATCATAGTGGATTTTCAAGAATCTAGAGTGTATTGTCAAAGAGAAATTTATGTCTCACATATCCCAAAAGACTACAATATGGGAGAAACTGACATTTCAAAGACCATTACAGTTCCTGTGTGTCAAGAAAAATTTTACATAATTTTCTATAATCTACCACTTAAATTCAACATACAGGATTACTTTGGGAGAACAATCTATTAATTACTTTAAAATTATGAAAATTTAGGAAAGTGGCCTAACTTCTAGGTTATGTCTTTCCTGAGTCAATTTTATAGCTGGTTCTTCAATATAAGTTACAAGAATTATTCACAAATGTTAAAAATTAATTAAATGAAAAACTTAAGAAATTTTAAATGACATCAAAAATTTCCTAAAAATTTCAGCTGATTTTATTCAGAGCACCAGTATTTTATCCTCAAATATTCTCATCCATTTAAGACATACTGGCTTTGGTTTGCTAGTATTTTAGCATCTGGTGTTCAAAATGGATAGTAACTTAAAATTTTCTTTCTTTTTAATGTTTTCACCTGGTATTGGTCTCAGGGTAATGTTTGCTAGCTACATAGAATGAGTTAGAAAGTGTTCTCTCCTTTCTATTTTTTGGAAGAGTTACAGGATGGGTGTTAATTCTTTAAATGCTGGTATTTGCTAGAGAAGCTATCTGGCCCTGGGCTTTTAAAAAATTATTATATAAATACAATCTTTTTTCTTGTTGCAAGTCAACTTAGATTTTCTACATTTTTCTTATGTAAGTTTTGGTAACTTTTATGTTTCCAGAATTTTCCCGTTTCGTCTTTGTTATGTAGTTTGTTGGCAGTTAGTTGGTGTCCTTTAATAATCCTTTTTATTTCTGTAAGGTCAGCAGTAATTTTCTCACTTTCATATTTTTCATTTTCATAATCTGTGTCTTCTTTCTTTTTTTATTGGTCAGTTTAATTTAAAGGTTTGTAAGTTTTGTTGATCTTTTCAAAGAACCAACTTTTGGTTGATTTTCTCTAATATTTTACATGCCTGCTGCATTTTCTTCCATTTGTTGTTAAAGAGTATATTCTTTAATTTCCACATAATTGTGAACTTAATAGATTTCCTTCTGTCATGGATTTCATTTAATTTTATTGTGCTCAGAGAAGATAAACTGTATAATTTTAATCTTTTAAAAATTTTCAAGATTTGTTTTGTAGCCAAACATGTTCTCTTGAGAAGAATGTTTAATTCTGCTGCTTTGGGTAGGTTCCTTTACGTGTTTTACTAGAAGTAAGTCTAGTTGGTGTATACTGTCCTTCAAATCTTCTCTTTTTTGTTGATCTTCTTCTAGTTGTTTTATCTATCATCATTCAAAATGAGGTGTGGAAGTTGCCTGTTATTGTTTCTTTTCCCCTTCAATCCTATTAGTTTTTGTTTCATGTATTTAGAGGCTCTGCTAGTTTGTTAGGTAATCATTATGTTTATAATTTTATATCTTATTGACAGATTGACTCTTTTTTGAATACAGTGGCTTTCGTCACTGTAACAATTTTTTGAGTTATTTATTTAATTTTTTTATTTTTTTCTAATTAGTTATATATGAAAGCAGAATGCATTTCATTTCATTGTCCACAAATAGAGCACAACTTTAACTCTGTATAACTAAAATTAACAAATAAAAATAAATAAATAAATAAAAAGAAATATGTATGATTTTATTACTACATATAAGGTACCACTCTATGTCCTAGGATACAACAATGAACAAAATAACGAAACATCCTTACATCATGAATTTCTATTCAATAAGGAGGTATCCATGTAAAGAGAAACCTGAATAAAAGTATTTAGCAGGGTGACTGTGCAAAAGATTAGCAATTTCCTCCAGTATCTTCTTTTAAAGCTTTTTTGATGATCTTTAGAATTGTTCTTTAGAATAGAATCACAAAATAATTCAAGCTTTTAAAACACAAAAGACCAAATTTTATTAAGCACATTAGAGTCTCTAGCTTCTTTTCTAAAGTCAGTAAATCTTTACATTGCCACTATATATGGATGTACATTATCTTTTCATTGTTCTAGTTTTACATTAAGATGTATTACAAATTGCATCCTGGAAAATGTCCATTTGCCCAATTGTGCTGCCATTCAGCCTGGGGAACCACTCCCACTAGTTTCTTATGTATCCTTCTAGATATTATGTATGTATTACCTTACTCACATTTTATATAAAGATAATACATCATATCCTGGCTGTAATTTATTTTCTTTACTCAACACAATATTGTGAATGACTTTCTATATCAGTATATGGTCAATTTTTATATCTACACGGGATTCAATTTTTGGAATCCTGTAAATACTATTTTTTAAAAAATCATTCCCTGGATATTTGATAGCCACTTATTGATATCCAATGAGGTAAAGATACTAGGTAATTGGTTAGTGGTATTTTTATTGTAATTTCTTAAAACATTCTATTTCACATTTGCCTTTATCCTATTTTAATCTGACAGAAGCAAAATATGATCCTTAAATGCTGGAACACATCCATACTTTAGGATGTTTGAATTTTTTGGTTTGCATCTAATCTTGTTTTTTTATGAATATAACTCTATTGAAACATCTCTAAAACAGAAGGAAAGAACGACACAACACACCTATGGAGTAACTGCAAACAGTTGGGTTGGAAGGAGAGAAAATTAGGACTGTGTTAATAAATTGAGTATGAGAGGCTAGATAGAGAGAGATCTACAGTATTTATGATACAGAGAAAGCAAAAGTGATGGTAGGGTTGCTGCTCTTCCATGGAAGTAATCTTTTGAAAAAATTAAACATTTTGAGATTTTAAATTCTTGTAATGGGAAGATATAAGATCATGGAAATCTGTAGGAAAAACTTAGGTGTGAAAGATAAGGTGTGGTGGGAGAGGAACATCTTTATACTGACAGAAACCTACCCTGTCCTTCCTCTGTCTTCCTTGTTAGCACTCAGCTTTCCCCTGAGGAAGTGTTATTCATACTAATCTGTCTCTACATTTACCTAATGGTGTGGCAGCCATGCAGTTCAAATAAGAATGAATTCACCCTTGATTCAGGGAACAGAGTATTTCCCCTAACAAAAGAATCTCTTTTGGTAACCCAAGACCAACCAGCAAGCATAGAAATTGAGATTTAGGCAGGAATACAACATGAATATGTACCTCCATCATGCATGAGACATGGATAAAAAGCTTAGAAGTGCAATAACCTGCTGCAGCCTTGAAAGATGTCTCCTGGATGGAATGAGCACCTGGAGAAGTGCACTCTAAGAGAATCACTGTGAGTTAGCTCCAGAGCCCTGCTCAAATCACACGTGCATGTATACATTCTCTGGGACTTTAAGGCATCTGATCTAAATATCACCTTAATATTTTGGTCAGTTTGGTTTGTGATGTCTATTTCTTAAAAGGGGAGGGAGGTGTGAGTAAGGGATAGGGACAAGAGCAGGAAGTTAAATTTAGCTTACTGTATGCATTTGCATATTTAGAAATTCTCTTGAAATTTTGATATAATTCTTTTTAAAAGGGACAGGTAAACAAAATTCTACTTACATGTCATATTTCTGAGTCTGCATCTATTTGTACCTCTAATCTCCCTCCCTGTTTTTCTCTCAGAGCTGATGTTCTTAGGTCTTCAATTTTTTATATTATTTCCTGTGCATGTGTATATTATAATGGAGATGATTTTATATTTTTTTCTCATTTTATTCTCTGTCAGATTACCTTAAATTTCTATCAAATTTGATCACGTTTCAGTCTGAAAATATTAATTAAAAGTATGTTATTAAACCTATTCTAACCAGTTTAGGGATACAATAAATGGAATCAGAAAGAAAAAAGCAACGACAAAATAATAACCTTTTGCTATGCTTTTATATTATGCTGGTAAGATTCTAAAATATGAATCATGAAGATAACTATGTAATAATGTGGTTTATACACTGCTGAAGAGAGAATATTGAAGCTTTTAGAATGATTTTCAAAGTTTTTGCACTTGTAATGTGCCAAAAAGAGAATGAAGATCCACTGAGGAAAAGAACCACAGAATTTGAAACTGGAGACCATTTCCATAGACTCTTGAGAGTTATGGAAAAAGAGTTGCTTTCTAACTAGCTCAGCCCTTGGACTCTTATAAATAAATAACATCATCATGCATTTCACCAAGAAGTAAACAGAGTCTTTGAAGAATGAGGCAGAAGTGTCAGCTATACTCCACAATATTTATCACTAAGCATTTATATTCTACATTTGTCAGCAATGATATATAGAAAGTTATATTTTTTGTTTCTTTTCTGTTGTTATGGAAAGTGTTATGATGATAATGTGTTTTTTTAAAGATATTTTTTAATTGTAGATGGACACAATGTCTTTATTTTATTGCCTTGTATGTGGTGCTGAGGATCGAACCCAGGGCCTCACGCATGAGAGGCAAGCGCTCTACTGCTGAGCTACAATCCCAGCCCTGATAATGTGTTTTTGATGATTATGACCTTGCATGAAAAAAAGTACTACAAATATGTCAGTGTATCCAGTACTGTTTCTGTATATGCTTCTGTGTTCTTGCAGTTAGTTATTAACTATGTCCCTTTCATTTTTAAACACTTCCTGGTTTGGAGGATAAATTACATGGTCACCATGCTTAGGGAAGTTAACATTTCATATATAAATGTAAAGAAAGCAAGTTAGAGGAAAGATCAATAATTGCCTAACTAGAGGAAAGATGAATAGATAGATACATAATCATCCCCTTGTTATCAAAGCAATCTGCAAACAAATTATGCAACCAAGGAAATCATACCTTGCTTGTGGGAATGTAAATTCATGTAACTTTTTTTCTTTTATTGTTGGTGGTATGGTGTAATAGCTAAGAAGTCATTGTCTCATCATTCTGGAAAACAATGATTTGGAAATTTGAAGACATGGAAAGACAGTGCAAGTAACTGAACAAGTAAGTTGGAAATACGATTGGTTGTTTAGTAAATATGAGGCTTGAATTCATGACTTAGGAGGCAGAAAATCTTGTGTGATGACAAAGTACAAGGGAAAACCTTGCACAAGTTTTGCTAAAGTGGGAGTGTTCTTTGGAGATAACAAGGTATATCAATTTAGGTTCAATCAGGATAGAGAAACCACAGTCATTTGAACAGAAAAAGTTTAACATAAAAAATTAACAATAAAGGGGCTGAGGCGGTGGCTCAGTGGCAAAGCACTTGCCTGGCATGTGCAAGGCACTGGGTTCGATTCTCAGCACCACATACAAATAAATAAAATAAAGGTCCATTAACAACTAAAAAAAATTAAAAATAATAAAATAAAAAAATTAACGATAAAAAATAAAAAGAGCAGCCAGGCGTGGTGGTACACACATGTTATCCCAGCACTTTGGGCTAACACTTGCTATTTCAGACTTTAATTTTTTGTTATATTGTGGATGTGAAATTTCTATTTCTATGATTACTACAATATTAAGGTTGAGGGGCTGGGGTTGTGGCTCAGTGGTAGAGCACTTGCCTGGCATGCATAAGGCACTGGGTTTGATTCTCAGCACCACATATAAATAAATGAAAAAAAAAAAATAAAGGTCCACCAACAACTTAAAAAATATTTTAAAAAAGATTAAGGTTGAGCATTTTAATATGTTTATCTGTCATATATATTTCCTTTTCTGCAAAACACTTGCTCATTTCTATGCCCATTTTTATTGAATTGTCTTTTTGTTATTAACTGGTAAATGCTATACATTATGAATACTAAACCTATGTCAGATACAAGTTTGCAAATATATTCTTATACTCATTCTTCATTCTATGGTGCATTTTGAGGAACAGAAGTTATTGATTTTAGAAAATTAGATGCTTTATTGTACTCTTATATAACAAAACCAGGATTTGGTGGTCCAAGCCTAGCATGTGACTTTACAGTTATCAGAGTCCCAGGATTCTATGTTCTTATACCTAGCTTCCCACTGCAAAGTCAGAATGATAGTTTATGTGAACTTGACATTCTGTGGCTCCCTCAGGTAGAACTTTAACAGTGCTAAAGAGCCTCTTGAAAGCCTCAGTGGGGCCAGAAGCCACAAGAGGAGATGCAACATTGCTAAAGATGCCATCTTGCTGGGCTGGGCTCCAACATAATCACCATTCTATAGAAATACAATAAGCAATCATTGAAACTGTGCAGTGATTTCTGTTTGAAAAAAACAAGATATGAAACTCTTTTATAACAAATTATTATACTCTGAAAAAAAATTATGCAACCAGGGAGTTTACTGACAACTAAAAGTATTCATTTCTCCAATTTTCCTTCTGGGAAGGTATTTCTTAATTTTTATTCTTTACTATTTTAATGCATGGTAAAATACAAATTTTCTAAGTTAAAATAGCCAACTAGTTCTTGATTGAATTAACAGTATAGATAGAGTGATCAAAGGAAGACAAGAAAGGAAGGAGAAAAGGAGGAAGAGAGGCAAGCAGAGTAATTTTAGCATGTAATCCACTAAATCACATCATCTTAATAAGTAACTTTTCAATTGTGATGAATAGTAAAATAGTGAATAGCTTAGAGATAACCTAAAATAAGAACACATCCTCCAGGAAGTGTTTCTTCATTTGATGAATGTTTGTACTCACTGTGAAGTGCCTAGCAATTTCCCCCTGCTTAATTAAATTGTACCTGCAAAATTAAAACTAATACACAGCAGGTGTAATTTCCCTTTAGTCTACTGAATCAAATGTATATCCTGAGGACCTCCATTAGAACTTTTGCAGGTCACGTGTGAAGCCAGGATGGAAGCTGTGGAAAGTGTCTCCTGTGGAAACTCTATAGCAGCTTTGTGTCTATGTGTGATCAGGAAAAACATCCACTTACACAAACTGAAATTTTATGAGTAACACATTGTACCCCAGGCCATGGATTTTATGTGATTTATAGTTTTGAATCTTAAACTGAAGGCTTTATAATCTATTTTATTTGTTAAGCATATTTCTTCTGTTAATCCACATTATGGAGTGCATCCTCATAAATAGAGCTGCTAAGACAGTCTTCCTATTTTACTTCCTCTCATTTGCTTGTATATATAAACAGAGGTAGGATGGAGAATCACGAAATGGCAGTGCTGCTTGGATGCCTGAGTGACTGAAACGCTAGACTAAGGATGTTGCTAGGAAGCTGTGGCTGCTCCCACTGTAAATTAGCCACTTGTTACAACCAATCAGATAAACAGCTTTACATGGGATGACTAGGGGATTTTGAGCTCTTTATATTATTTGCTGAAGATTGCTTTCCTAGTCACATTTCCTTCCACTTGATTAAAATGCATATATTTCTCTCATCATCTTATCTAGTCACATATTTCTGTATTGCTAAGAAATTGTCACAGAATCACAGGAAGGATGATGTCCGTAAGGAAGAATATGCATCCCACGTTTTCCTCATTTCTTTTAGCTTTGTCTTACAAGGTAATTTCCCCAGAATCCATGACCCAGTATTTTTTTGTGTGTTTCTCACCCAAGAAAGGTGTCTATAGTTGAGTCAAAATTATTCTATGTAAGCCTCGGCACTGCTGCCAATGTGAAACTGGTGAGTCAGCCAGCGGCTCTCTCCCAACACTCTAATCTTAGGAAGGGTGACAGTGACATTTCCTGTACACTCTACCTCAACAACTCATTCTCAGAAAAAGAGGAAGACATTATAGGAGAAAGAATTTTTGAAAAATATATAATACTAGAAAAATGGAAGATACCACAATACAGTTTTTGTATTTGCTTTAGTTCTTACCTTCTGAGCTGCAGCACCGCACAGCAGAATTTTCTGCAGTGATCAAAGGAGCATTTGAAAATGTGGCTATTGACATGTGAAATGTGGGGAGTGTGAGTGAGGAAATACATTTTTCAGTTTATTTAATTTTAACTGACTTAAATTTAAATGAGCACATAGAGCTAGAGGCTACCAGATCAGACAAAACAGCTCAAAGGAATGTAGATATTTTATTAGTTACTACTCATTACAGTTATTTTCAAACACTTGCAGATAATCAACCCTGAAACATAAAGTGGTTGAGTCCAGAAGACATAGGAATTAAAGACCTAGATCTACACTTCTCTGGGGTAGACTATATTAAAAACATCTCAGATTAAGAGAATAATTTGCTAATGATCATATTTACAACTACACTGAATATAAAACAATTCTTTATACCTGGCTTTCATTATGAGAATACATGTAAAAATATACATGAAATATATTTCTTTATCTATATAGCATATTCTATTAAGCTCTGTGATTTTAATGTGGAAAAGTTTACTAAGGTCTTAGAAAACTGAAGTATAAAGTTTTGACAATGATATTTTTACATGATGTTGGTTGATTTATTCTTCTCAAACATCTTCAATGATTTCCTGTCACCAACAGACTTAAGTCCTGATTCTTCAGATTCCCCAAAATCTATCTACTCTACATTCTTCTCTTCTTCTATCACTCACTAAGTCACAATAGGAAACACAACTATTTTTTTTTACCTTCTAATATGCTCAATAACTAATCAATTGGAACCTACCATATATAAGACACTTGGCTAGGTTAAGAACACACCAATAAACAAAGTACCGTGTCTGTCACTCATGGTGATTTCATTCTAGTAGGAAATAATTTGAAAAAACAATTACATAATTTCATATATAATATTAAGTTAGGATTCTATGACATGAAAGTGAAAGGGGTGCTTGCAAGTCACACCAGGGCACTGGTTTGTGAGGGTCCTAGAAGGCCTTCTCTTTGACAGTTGACAGCCAACCCTGAAAGCTAGCAGCACTTAGCCTGGATGAGAACACAGCATGATTATGTGATGGTGCTATCTCTGCCTTTTTCTCCTTCTTAACATAGTAAAATCCTGCTTGAACTCACATATTGACTCCTTTGGAAAAAAGTCCCAGAACCTCCATTGTAATTAAGCTCTCTCTGTCATAGAAGCATCACATTCTGACACCTTACAATTGCTTGTATTTCTGTTAATCTCCTTACAGCTTGAATCGCTCTGGAAAAATTTCATGTTTACATCCTCTAGCGTTTATTTCTTGTAAGACTTTGAATACATTTGAGGAGTGCAACAATGAATAACATAAACCACCTTCCCTTTAAGATCCCAAGTTAGAAAGGGGAGGGAGATACTGAAATGAATCTTTGTTATTCTACTTTGTTATTCTACTTGATGCAGGCTTCCATAGAGGCCTGCCAAGATGCAGTGGAATAATGAATAACAGCTTTTGGGAGGTAGGAATGGAGAGAAAAATAAGAAGAAAATAGCCAAATAAATATTTTGTATATTCTGATAAAATTGAGTCTATGATGATTTTAAAAACAACAAGTAGAATGAAGATGGGTAAAGATAGGCAAAATACAGTAAGACTGATGTAATAAAAAGTAAAGGTAAGAATGAACTCAATATCTCCATGGAAATAAATCCACTGTCAATATTATTGTGTCCATCAAAGACAGCATTTCACTTTTGCTAACTAAATTTATAGCATGGGCAATCACTAACCTGAGCCTGTTTCCTCTTCCATAAAATGCAGAGCTTAGATGGATATAAGCAGTATTTTCTAAAGTGTCTTCCATACAGATTTATTAAATGTTAATACTAAAAAATAATTTGTAAGAGCTGAATTAAATAAAACTCAGTAGGTTTCTTTAGAATAGGTGTTCCTGGAATCTATCATAGACTAATGAACAATGTGACTTTCTCAATGGCCCATCATATGGCTCCCTCAAATCTATTTGAAATAAGAAGCTTGTGCATCATTTGTGTAGAGTTATAGGTTATGATAACAGACATAAAAGGAAAGGAATTGGGTGCTATGCAATAGAATAACATACCTTAGGTTGGGTGGCCTGATGTGAAAGATCAAACAAATTCAGTACAGGATGGGCAAATAGTTCAGAAATAGGTGTAGTATGTGCAGATGCTCTAATGATAAAAATTAACATGGTTCATTCATTTTAGGTACTCAAAGACCACAATGAATTGAGTCTTTAGAGCAAAGGACAGTGTCAGGATAAGCAAGGTGGCATAAGTAGACATAGACAAAGGGCACTCAGAAAGAGCTATTGTGCTTCTAGTTATTCAATGTACTCCTTCCTTAGGTGAAAAAGTTTTGATAAGGAAAAGAAAAGATGAGCTGAATTGAACAGTTTATTTAATGACAGGATTGAGTTTTTCCACCTGTCATAAGTATATTATGTTATGACACATCGTTAAAAACAGTTCATAGTCTGTTACTTTGAATAACTCCAGGAACCTTAACTGAATTCTGAGTGCAATGGAAAGCCACCTAGTATATTTAATCAGAACAGTAACATTCATTACGTAAAAATTCACTGTGGATTTGATTTAAAAACCAGATGTGGATGTTTTTTCCTTAACATAACTTACCTTTGCAATCTAAAATGTAATGTTGCCTGGTTCTATTGACAAATCTTACTCTGTACTTATGTCCTAAAGGAATGAAAGAGGAATAAAAGATTCTACTTTTCACAGTTTTAATACCCATTTAAAAAGTAGATACATAATGCTCAAAATTACCACATTAATTCTCCTATTTTTCATTTTCTCTTCATTTTTGTCCATACTGTTTCTGTTCCAATCCAAAGTGGAGTGAATAAATGACTCCTTTGAGCAGGGTCTTCTACAGTTATATCTTTTATTTCTCTTGACTATCCGACATGAAAATTATTTAGATTAATTAAAACCTTAATTCTTGTATTTATTGTGACATAAACTTTGAGTTTGGGAAGTTTTCCTTCTTCAATTTTCATTACACTTATATTCCATATTACTTTCCAATAACCTCAAAGCAAAGTGTGACTTCAAGAGCTATGCCACTGGCTTCTATGTGGCAGTTTCTTTCCTAAATAGCGCCATCTTGTGACAAAGGAAGTAATTGCTTGTAGTGAGTTGAGAATCTGCACATTATAGATCTGAAGGTTTGCATAATGCACACAAAAATTTTTAAAGTCAGTAAGCAGTGGGAATTGATATCATATATTAGTGTTTATGTTGTTTTAATATAAAAATTGAAGTTAAAATTAATAGCAGTAATGTTTAAATTATTCAATATTAAGAGCATTCTTCAAAAATTTATAACGTGTTTGTATTCAATAATGTGCTCGATTAATGCAAAGGTAGGTTAGATGTTATATCATGCACTTAAGAATTTAGCATCTTCAATGATAAAGTTTCTATGTATTAAATTTAGTATGCGTTAGTCTGATGACATCATAATCACGCCACTTTTCCCAAAGTCCTCCTCTGCAAGCAAGCTGAGAAGTTATTTTCTTTATTATCAATGCACAATTCACAGTCTCCATAAATTATTTTCAACTAAATACTTGCTTTGTGGTATGGAGGAATTTCTTGCCTTATACGTTTTTGAACACAAGTTATAATTTAATTGTTACCATGGCCTTTGCTCTGCTTAGCATCTTTAGAAAACACATTCAAGAAGGGTTTAAATATTTTTAAAATTCTACCCAAGAGAAATATTTCTCTTTGAAAATGGTAGAAAACATTTTCCATTAAATATTATTGAATGCATGCATTATGTGAAACAGTTTTCTTTTCCAGATTTTGCTATTTTAGTCACAATGTTCTCAAATGCTTGATTTGTCCTCCTAAAAGAACTGGATGAAATAGGGTAGCATTCCCTAAGTCTTTAGTGAATACATTCAAAGACGAAGAGAAATTTCAGAATGTGCAAAAGGTTGACCATGAAAACAGGAATGATCGAATCATTACTCCATTGTTCCATTCTCTGCTGAAATAATATAAATCTTAATTAAATAAGTCTGCTAACATTCCAATAAACAACTATATGTTATAATTTTACAGATATATTTTTATTAAGGAATGTTTTAGGAGTCTAAAACTTAAAAAGAAAATCCCATAGGAAACTTCAGGAATCATATGGGCTTTCAAAAGGAAATCTAGATCTAACATCAAGAAAAAATGTAAATTAACGTACATCTATCACAATCATTTTTGTAAGTCCCCTGGGCTCTGATTATTTTTTCTACACCCTGAAAAACAGTAATACATGTATTAAAAAGTTTCTTAATTTCTACTCTTACACTATTTGTAGAGTGGAATTTTCCTATACAAATAAATGTGGGCTCTGCTACAAGAATTGAACAAAAGAGCACATTTTTCTGAAGAATTGCTTACTTATGAAGTCTTTTGATAATTCAGACATCTGGACAGCTGTGTTTAATTTGTACTTAGTCTAACTCTACTTGCATTCAAAATTTCTATAAAAAATTCAAAATGTAAAACATGCATACTTAATTTCATCTTTAAAAGATTTAACATTTTAATGAATCAGCTAATTTAGAAATGCAAGAATGGAACCTGGGCTTAACTTCCAGAACTTCTGCAGGCATTGCTGTAGTTCCTAGGGAAGGAAAAACGATATATCGCCTATATCTTTTTTTTTTTTTTTTCGGTATTGGTGACTAAACTCAGGGGTACTCGACCACTGAGCCACACTCCCACCCTATGTGTTTACTTAGCGACAAGGTCTCACTGAGTTGCTTAGTGCCTCGCCTATTTGAGGGTGGCTTTGAATTCATGATTCTTCTGTCTCTGCCTCCCAAAGTGCTGGGATTACAGGCGTGCGCCACTGCACCCGGCTGTTGCCCATACCTTAATCAAGCTACTAAAAGTTACCACTGTGGCTAACAGTTGCTTCAAATGAGAATATAAACATCAAATTTATAGAAGTTTGGGACAGTGAGATTCTTATTTACTAACATTTCTGCACAATGTAATTTTTAAATAATTGCAAAGCATGGACCCAAAAAATCTTTGCTGAAAAGCAACAGCTAAAATCCATTGCTTTTAGGCAAACAAAATCTCTTATAAAAGTGCAGATGTAATTAGAATTAGTACATTGAATTGAATGGGTTATTCAGTTTATCACCTGAATTAAGGTGGCTCTCTCCAGTTATAAGAGTGTTTGCTCATAGGCAGCACAGAAGACCATCCCATCTGGGGTGCTAGGAAGTAGCAGCAAGCATCCCTGGGCTTGAGAGTAACAACAAAGAGGTTTGAGGCAACCAGAAGTGTGTGGGATAGAGGTGATGTAAACAGAAATTACACCAACTTTCTGTCCAGTACCTCTGAAAACCACAGCCTAAATTTAAATCCTTGAGTCTATTTACAGACCAGAAAAAGCCGCCATTAGAAATCCAACAGTTCTTACAAAGAAAGAAGAGAGAGAGGAAGGAAGAAATATGGACTTCTAATATTTCATCTATAATTATAAGTAATATTTTAAGCATTCTAAATGAATAGAATGTTGTGGGATTTGAAAATCAAGATAAACTCTTAACATTTCCCCTACTCCTGTCATGCCTTCTCTTATATTCAAATATTTCTTCAGATCTTTCCTCTGAAACACTGCCCAAAGTTGTTTATCTCCATCAGCTCTTCAACTTCTGCACCATTTGAAATTGCACAATAATGACACATACTTCTTAAACCCATTACTGTCCTCAACAAGAAGAAAAGTTTTGCACCTTTTATGTACATCCCAAGTATTGTATACTCACTTCATCAAAATACATTATCAGGTCTTCCCTTCTACTTTTCAGTGCCCAATCCTAGCACAGTGTTTAATGAATAAATTCTAAAATAACCAATATTTCCTAACTAAGTCCCATCTAAAAGACACCAAAAGTAGAAATAGGTTGAAACTGCTTCATCACAGTTGATAAAGTTTGTCTATGCAATGATTGATTCAGTTATCCAGCTGTTATGCCAAACTAAAGTTGATGTGGCTGGAATACTTGTACAATAATGTACTTGCATTTATTAGTTTATTTTCTCTTCACAGATATTTATTGAGTTCTTACATGCCAATCACTGTACTAACTGCAGAACATACAATATTGAACTAAACAGACATAGTCTCTTTGTTCTTGGATCAAGTGCATGGGTCATTTTGTTATTGCAGATTCACTTGATTTGAATTTGACCCTCTTGAAAAAGTGGATGCCATCCAAAAGTATAATAACCAAACATGCCCAATATTTGGCTTCTCAAATATGGATAGAATAATAAAAGAAGAAAAGTGTTCTTATAAATTTGATATACTGATTTTTTGATTTTGGCTTATTTTAATATGATTTGGAATTACACAACTCATCACCAAGGCAACTCACTTATGAGGTTGCACACATACACATGGTTAACAGTTTGAGAATATTGAAAGTATCAATATTTAGTCCTATACAATTATAATGAGAAAAACAGATTTAAGAACAGGCTAACAATCCCACAGAAAATGAAAATGCACAAGAATATGTGTCCATAAGCCTAACAAAATAAGTTAAAAGATATTAGGAAAAAAATTATAAAAGACATGAGAAAAAATATTAATTATATTTTTAAACTGAGAAGTGAATTGACAAAACTCAGGAACAGAATTTTTTAAAATTGGGAAAATTAAAGAAAATGAAAATGAAGACACACAACATATAATGCCTTCAGGGAAACATAAAAATTAAAATATTACTGTTAGTAGGGGCAAGAAGTTTCGGTGGGCTATTGCACAGCAGGGTGAGATAGCAATGAGGTATAGTACACTCAAAAATCTAAAAGGAAGTATTTTTGTGAGTTTTCACCATAAAGAAATGGTAAATGAGAAGAGAGAGATTTAACCTGATTTAAATATCATATAATGTATCCAAACATCACATTATCCCATTAATATGTGCAGTGGTTAAGTTTTTTTATGTATTGGTTAAAAATGAATTTAACTTAAACTTAAAAATTGAAATATCTTAATCTTAAAAATGAAGATCAAAAGGAACTAAAAGAAAGTAGTATATATATATTAAATATATATATAAGTAGTATATATATATTATGCACATAATATATATTATATTAGTAGTATATATATTAGATGGCCAAAGAACTTAGGACTAATGGAAATCCTTGAAGATAAAAAACAAACACAAAGAAACTAATATTAAAATCACAATTCAAGGAAACATTCTTGAATTTTAAAAAATATGCAGCTACTTAATAAAAGAACATGCTGCATATTTGAGAATATTACTTAAAGTGCACAATACCAAGACATAGTCTATAAAATCACTGGGTATTAAAGGAAAGGAAAAAAAATTCTTTTAAGTATCTAAAGGGCTCTTTGCTTTTGCAAAACAGCAAATGACTCATAAGGGAAATAAAATTAGCTTGTCATCACTTTTCAACAGAAATTCTTAATGCCAGAAGAAATTAGAGCTGCACATTTAATTTGCTAAAGGCAAGATGATGCAGACAAATGATTTAATATGTAGTAAAACTGAGTTTAAATTACAAAGGTCACAGATAAACTGATCATCATGCAAGTCCTCAAGGAATATCTTTCTCAAGAATTCTCCTGAGGCATTTACTAGAGAGAAAACTTTAGACAATCAAAACAACTAGAGAGTTATGGAAGAATTTAGTGTCAAGCAAAGAGTTACTAGGAAACTAATGCCATATAAGGTTTAAAAGTGAAGGAGTAATGTCTATATAAACCAAAAATATAAAGTATAGCTATTTTTAATGAATACAAAATATAAAATATGTTTTATTATATTTTAAAAGTTTAAATTTTTTTCAGTAAGCTTATCAGTTGTTATAGTGTTAGTACTGCTATTCCAAATTGTGTGGGCAATATTTTAAAGCATTAATTATAGGAAGCTGATTCCTTTCATTATTATATCCTTTTTTTTTTATGGACACAATGTCTTTTTTTTTTAATTTTATTTTTTAGTTGTAGGTGGACACAATATCTTTATTTTATTTTATGTGGTGCTGAGGATCGAACCCAGTGCCTCCCGCGTGCTAGACGAGCACGCTACCACTGCGCCATAATCCCAGCCCCTCATTATTATATCTTGATAACCAAAATTACTGGTTAGAAGAATGGAGACAGAGATGTAATATGGAAAGTTATATCAAAATGTGATAGTCCTGAATTTGAGCTGAAAAAATAAACTCATAAGATTTTTAAATTTTAGTATTATACATTATGAGTGTGTGTGACTGTGTGGGTATGCAGGTATGGGGTGGAATTTGGGTTTATGTGTATGTATACCCCAAGATTCTTGTCTTGCCTATTAAATCAAACACTAATCTAGATTTGTGGATGTAGTTAAAGTCCCAAAGAGAAGTCCTGGCAAATTAACCTAATCACATGAGTACTTTAAAAGCACAGACTTCTGCAAGTTATAAAAGATGTTGAAGACAAAAATATCAACGTTGTTCTGAGATGCCATTGTTGACCTTAAAGATAGAGAAAGAGGCATGTTGAAAAAACTAGAATGGGGCCTATAGGAGACAAAAGTGACCAAGAGTGAAGAAATGTCAAGAAAATGGGAGACCTCAGTCTGACAACCTGAAGGAATTAAATATGTCACCAACCTGAATAATTTTGAAAGCAGGTTCTTCTGCAGGGCCTCCACATAAGAATTTGTTCTCATGCAGTTCCTTTATTTCAGCCTCTTTAAGACCCTAAGCAACAATCTCAGCCTTGTATCCAGACTTCTACTTTATGAAACTGTGAGATAATAAATGAATATTATTTTAAAATACAAAATTTGGGATCTTTGTTAACAATATGAAACTGATTCAAACTTGGAACATCTTGTTATACTAGAAAGAAAGGACGCCATCTTACTACTAGAGTCATGTTGAAAGGACTCAAGATCTAATGTGAAGAAACTTCACTAGCCTAAGATATAATAGTTTTTGTAAAAACCATATTTGAAATGTATAAATTCAAAAAATATGCTTAAATCCATGTGATCTTCATAATAGTAAATAATTATTCATATGCATATGAATAATGGGGAAGATGGGGAAACAATTTCAATTCTGGGTTTCCCTTTTAAGAAGAAAATCTAACATTTGTCTTCTCCCTGCATTTAAAGTCTATGTAAGAAGTAGATGGGTCCCTTTGTAGAAATTTTTATACTAGTGAACTATAAGGAAAGGACAGCATTATAATGTCACTGTTTTGCTACTCTTAATGAATTACATATTGACTATCAACATCTGCTAACATCATCATACAAAGGGACAAGGAGAACACAAAGTTCCTGCTGAAAGAATATAACTTTATCTATAGTTTGTCAAAAGATTGGACCTTAGTCTAATCAAATATCGGGATCCAGCTGCCAAACATAGACCTTAGTCTAATCAAATATCGGGATCCAACTGCTAAACATAGATATTTTGATGACTATGCATATTTTTAAATAGGATGACACCTTCTATTGCCTGTCCATCACCCCCACATCTGAGAAAAACAACCAAGTCAACCTGGAATTTCTCCAACCTTACTGCCTTCCTCTGTAATAGAGCCAGTTTTTAAAAGTTGTTTCCAATCCAATAACCAAATCCTTAGGCCTGGCTGAGGACCAGGCTGTGATCTTGTCCTTGAGGAGTGAGAGATTCCTAGGTTCTCCTGCAGTGTGTGCTACCCATTTCATTCAGTCTGGTAGTGACTTTTTAAAGAAGGTTCAATAAAATGTCTCAACCCTGGCTGCTCATTAAAGCCAACTGAAGGGACTTTTAGAAAATAGTCATTAGTCCTGCCCTAGACCAATTAAATCAGAATCTCTGTGGGTGGTAGTTTGTATTCTTTTTCAAAAATCCTCAGGCAGTAGGTTTTAAAGTGAGTTAGGGCTATGAACTACAAGACTAATTAGTTGTAAGAAAATCTGTTAATGTATGTAACTCTTTTGTGAAGTAATAAATTAATTTTTTAAAAAGGAACAAACTCTTATAGTTTGTGTGTTAACATTGTGCCTATTAGTTACTCTTAAAAGGAGGCACCTATTAATATGCCAGTATATGTTAAGATGAAAGGGGAGAATGAGAAAACGAAAGAACAGAGTTCATTATCTTATGATTGTAAGGTTAAGTTCGAATCACTGCCTTGTCAGAAAAACCTCTGGAGTACTCATATATCTTTTACAATTGACACATTCTCCACACTATGAAAGGTTAAAAAGATTTTATTTTCCACTGTTATGTGTTTATGGTCATGTTAACTGATTAGTACTATAAAATAGGAGTAATGTGGTAAGGTAAAAAATTTCTTTGTGTTTCTTCTTTCTTGTTAGATTAGTTACACTAGAGGAGAGACAAATTTGGTTCAGATTGCTCCAGAATGCTCACCAGGCAACTTTTAGCTGGTAATCTGAAATAAATTGAATACAATTTCGATCACTTAAGACACTTTTAGTAGAAAATAACACATACTGATTAAAAATGGCTTAAGCAATAGAAGTTTAATTGCTGACATGACAGGAAATCCAGAAGAGGTTGTTCTAGAAACAAGTCAGTGATGTCAGACTTCTGGCCTGGCTTTTCAACATTCATTTAAAGTCTGCAAAATGACTATCAAAGCATCATAACTTACCCAAGAGCATTAAGAAGAGGAAGAAAACAGTTTCGTCCTCGCATACATTTTTATATCACAGAAAAAATCCTCCAGGAGAATTCTCAATTTTCCTTACTCAAAATCAAGCTGAAGGTAGAGAAAAATGAATCTCTCCATTTTCAGCCTTTAAAAAGAAAGGTGACCTCTACCAGCAAGGAATTAATGTGACTGGAAATTGTGCTGAGTAGGCAATAGTTCTTTGTTTAAAGTATAGACCTTTAATAGTTAAACTGTATAAATTCAGTAAATACTTTTCTGCAAGCTATAAAAGTAAAAGCATCAGAGAATTTTAAAATGAAACCTGTAGTGTCAGTCTTTCTGACTCTATACACCCACGTTTCTCAAACTTTAAGGTGCATAAAATACATGAGTATTTGTTAATGACTCTAGCCTTAGAGATATTACTATGGAACTCAACATAGGGAAGACCTCTATCATGGTCAAGAACCAGATGGCTGTTCATCCTTAGCCCAAAACTTTGAGAAACTTTCTACACTTACAAATGTTAGGTAGTAGCTAGCAATGAACAGTCAAATGCATGGCAAGATCACAAGTGTTCTTTAAGTTACTTTAGGTTCTTCTCTAAACTACTTTTGAAGCAGATGAGAAAGCAAAGGGTGGTAGTTAACTTGTAGAAAATAAACAGAAGCAAAGGAGCTAATGGGAAAATATGTCAAAATAAAAAGATTAATGGGACTAACTCTTGAAAGGGTCCATTGACATTCATGTGAAGCTAGGAATTATGGCTATATGCATCTCCACTTGTCTGAGAAGGAAGATTCCTTTAGTGGAACAGATGCACTAAGGTAACTTCTGACCAGCTATTGACCTCAGGTTCCACACTAACATGGGATTGACTTGTAAATGAAGTGCCCCCCTAAATAGGATAGTCATCATGACAGTTCCAAAGAGGACCAACTAAGGTCAAAAACTCCATCACCTAATGTGAAGGAGAAGTTAAACACCTAATTGGCTGGCAAAGAGTACAGAAGGTGGTCCCCAGTTCTGGTAAACACCAAACAGTAATAAACTGAGAGATAGCATTATCTCTTTGGTTGTCCTCTGCTTAGAGATGGCCCACTCTCTGCCTTGAGAATGCTCTCTGCTTAAGCCTCACTTTGCTTGTACTTTACTTTCACCTCACTTTCACTTATAAAAAAGTTCTCTTGCATGGCTTTTGATGTCTGACTTTAATTTTTTTTTCAGAACACAAGAACCGAGCTTTGTAGTTTCAGCTCCCTGCTTTCCTGTGACACAACTGTTACTGTTCCCAAAATAATTAACCTGGATTTTTTGACCTGCCTCTCAAGTTGCTGAAAACCTCCCTACCCAACTTTATTCTAACGTAGTAGTCTATAATAATCCCTGAAGTGGTTTCCATTTGCTTTTAGATTTTACTCATAATGAGTTAATATGCCACGCCACAGAGACTCAGCCATTCTGATTCAGGTAAATCTCTGAAAATTGGTCACAGCCATGGAATGCTTCTGGCCTTACTATTATAAACAGAAAATGTCCATTACTTCACTCTCTCACAAGTTTTAATTAAATGAAAACACCACAGTCCTCAGGAAGTCATATGCTCAGCATGATCCTGTGACAAGACAACTTATCAACTGACCCTCTGCCTTAGGAAAATTAATTTATCATACAGCCAAAATATTTCCAGTCCTTATTTCAAATGCCAATTTTTTTCCTATTCTGCCTGATATAAGATGCCTTAAGGGTCTCAAATCTTTGTTATTTAATGGTGTAATCTATAAAACATAACCAATGATTCTATTTTAAAGAAACACAATTTTCTCATAATAAACAAATAAAATTATATCACTGACTTCACAAGTGTTTTAACAAAGATGCTATAAGAAGTTCAATCCATTTTCAGTGGCATGGGCCATACCAATGTAGCTCACTATTTTCATTGCCTCTATTTCAAGGTCAGCTATTTTTCTTTTGATATCTATCATTCCAAATTCTCAAAAAATATATATGCTAGTCATCCCTTATCCAATTGGTAGTAACTTAATGAAAGTAAATATTTTAATGCCTCATACTTTTTCCCAAAAGGACAATGCTCAGAAAAAAAAAAGTTGACTTAATCTAATTATGTAATTCCATAAAGAAGAGTTTTTTGTGGATTCTAATGATCTATTGATTCCACAATGCCCTATGCTGGTAGCTACTATAGTACTCACAATACCATCTTATTCTAATTCTCACTCTTCTATAATTGACGCTGTCACAGTGAAAGCAGCAACTATTATCTTTCACCTCTGTTCCTCAATGCACAGCACACTGCCTGACATTTAAATATTCACTCATAAAGTTATCCTCTTCTGCTTTTTCTTTCACAATGCAAAAATATCATATATCATAGGAATTAACAAATATTACTGCCTCACTTGGTTTTAGTTCTGTTCTGATTAAATTAAGTAGATAATAATTTTACAAAAATAATCTAATATCAAGGAAAAAAAAAGCTCAATTTTATGTGATTGATTTTGTTGCTGAATTCTGCAATTTGATATATTGTTCACAAACCAGTTCCCTAATATTAGCTCAGTAATAACTTCTAAACTGCCAAATACAGGTGAGCTGCTTTTAGTTTAGAAGAGTCTTAAGTTTATCATCACAGGATATTCTATCACATTCATATTTAAATTTAATATTCACATTTGTCTGATGAGCAAGAAATTAAACTATTATTAGGCAGTGAGAAAGCTTCTATTCTCTGTTAGTGATTTTTCAAATAATGTTTCATAGATTATTCATAGAATATTCAATAGTGGAAAAATAGGTTAAATTGTTAAATATGTGAAGTAAATTTTTGTTAAGCAAAAATTTAAGAACAAACAAAAAACAATTTAAAAACAACAAAAAAAACCCCAACAAATTTAAAAACAAAAAAAAGCAAAAAAGAAAAAAACCTGTGGCCATACATTTTAAAGCTCTAATGTGGGTGTGAGTGTGTGGTTGTGCAGGAGTGATAATCTTGCATGCAACATGTCTACATGATGAGGTCAGGAATGAACTGTGAGCTATTTTACTTAAAAAAAATCTTTAGCTTCTCTGTTGAATCATTGAAAAAAATGTACTTTGCTACTAAAATGTGGTCTAAGAAGAGACAACAGCCTCAAGTCTGGGGTGTAAGCAAGTTCTTCTCAGCCGTGCATACATGTGAGGACACAGCTTGGGCAGTTGGAAACTTCCTGCTAATAATCCTGGGGTGGCAAGATTATGAGAAAGATTGGAGCTGGTTAAGATTAGGAAAAGGAAACATGGCTCCTTTCTTTCTTTCTTTGTGTGTGTACACACGCGCATATATGCTGGGGATTGAACCCAGGGCCTTTTCTATGCTGGGAAAGTGCCCCACCATTGAGTTCCATCCCCAACTCAAGATGTATCTTCTAATCTATATAACCATCAGGCCAGGGCAGTTTAATGAGGAAGAAATTTGAAGAACACCAAGATGTCATTGTTGAGGAGGAAGAAGTAATAATAGATATGTCTATGTACTTAAAACAGGCAATTCCTATGAGATGTGGTTTTCATGACTTCAAGGAAAACAGTTCCAACCTGAAATATGCAATATGCAGTCTGTATAAAATTTTTTCTTTGTTTTAGAGGTAGCCACTGAGGATGAATAGCATAAATTGCTGTTGTTAATTTGACTAAAATATTGAATTTGTGTGTCTTTAAGTTACCTCTTTGTGTGCATATAATTTGTAGTTGAAATTCTTTATAAGAGTTGCTCAAAGTACAATTCTGCAGTCACCTATAGTAGAATCCCCAGGAAAATTCTTTTCATATGCCTATTCCTTCCTTAGACTTGTGAAATTAAAAGTTTTGTGGGTAGGCATGAAAACCTGCATGAGGAAACAAACTATTGGTGTGACTTAGAGGTTGAAGAGACTTTTATATCAGAATGATTTAAAATCCCTTAAGGTGGCTAAATGCAGGTATCAATTTGTAATGAAGTCAAATGAGGGCTGGATGGAGAAGAGAAGAATGGTAAAATAAAAATGAACCAGGTTTTCTTGAAAGTGGTTGTGAAAAACACAATTTTTCTGTTTTCCTAGAGGAAGAGTGTGAGGATCAGATAGGGCAATGAAGAAAATGCACCTGAGCAAGTACTGGTGGCTGTGGTGTGCATGCATAGGAGAGCTGATGACTATGATCCACTACATAGTTCCCTCTGTGAACGCAATCCTGCTGTGGTGATTGTTTTTAAAACTATTATGAGGGGCTGGGGTTGTGGCGCAGTGGTAGCGTGCTCGCCTAGCACGCGTGAGGCACTGGGTTCGATCCTCAGCACCACATAAAAAAAAAATAAAATAAAGATATTCTGTCCACCTACAACTAAAAAAATCAATAAATATTTAAAAAAAAAACTATTATGAGAAATAAACAGGATAAACTGGAACATATAATATAAAATATGCATTTAAATTTGACTGATTCCTGAAGGAAAAAAGTTTGGTGTTTTAAGAGTGTGGTATTCTTTTTGAGGACCCCCCAAATTTAATGACTCATTATTTTGGATATGCTTTATCACCAGTAGTCACTCTCAAACCAATATATAAGTTTAACTTAACAACCTCTACCTATCAGGTTAAGCAATTTGAAAAAATTGAATTTTATCTAATTTCTCATCTCCAGTTCACAATGTTCTTGAAATTTCAGAAAATTAAGCACATTTTTGAAATAGAAAATACATAGCAAAGTATTCTACTCCATTAAAATTTATCACCAATGTTAAATTTTTCTATTAAAGAGAATGTCAGATAAAGGTGGTCTTAGGGATAGCAGATCACTTGACAGGTCCCTTATTTCAGATTGACAACATTTTTTCATGTTAAAGTTTTAATTAAAAGCTAACCAGAACATTAAATATAAAGAATATTACTATCCAAATCATATTGCTCATTCTATTTACTTCTCAGGTGATTTTTACAACTGGGGAAGTAAGTCAGAGCTACACAAACAGTAAGTACTTGTGTACCAGTACATTTTGTTGTTGTTGTTGTTGTTGGTACCAGGGATTGAACTCAGGGGTACTCAACCACTGAGCCACATCCCCAGCCCTATTTAGTGTTTTATTTAGAGACAGGGTCTCACTGAGTTGCTTAGTGTCTCGTTGGTGCTGAGGCTGGCTTTGAACTTGCAATTCTCCTGTCTGAGCCTCACAAAGTGCTGGGATTATAGGCATGTGCCACTGAGCCTGGCTCAGTACATATTATTGCAAAATTTTACTTTCGAGTAAGTATCCTTTGGATGCTTATCCTTTCAAGTGGATGAATAACTAAGAGGTATAAAATGGAAGAGTAAAAATGCTCTTCTGACTCCTACTAAGTTCCTCTTATCGAAACAAGATACATTTTTAAAGTATTTTCAGATACTTTTCTTTATTCTTTACTTATTTTTTTCTAGAAAATAGATAAAAAAATAAAAAAATACAGACTTTTTCCTTCTTAATTAAAAAATGGTTATATGTGCTATTCTGAATCTTACGTGTTATTTTAAAATCAACTCCAACCAAATTTAAGCAATGTTTAAAGCTACTTAACCTATAGATTTAATTCTAGAATAATACTAAAGTTCATACATAAAAAAGTAATGTGTAGAAAAATGCATGATAAAAATTAATTTTGCTGGAATTTTCAAATACTTAGATGGTGATAATACACTCTTATTTATTAGCAGAAATAACAGTGTAAACAGAAATGCCCATAGTTCTGAAAATTTCCTTCCTTATACAAAAATAAATTTTTGAATAATATGTGCATCCTATTTTTATGTCATACTGTCTTTTGCCTGTCTCCTGCTGATCAGTCTTCTCTTAGAACTAATAAATTTGGGATATATCCATTGATCTGAGCCATTTTACAGTTGAAAAGATTGAAGACATTTTTGTTTTAAGTGGAACAGGCTTAAGATATTCTTAGATATCATACAAGGAATTGAGATTACTACTTACTGATAACCTAATTTTTTTTTCTTTCTCTTCAGTTTATACTAAATGATCCAACAAGCGCAATTGAAAAGTAAATTTATATCGATCATTTTGAACAAATCATTTGAATTGTAAAATTCTTACAAGATATATTTACCTAAAAATGTTACAGGATTTCTATAACATAAAAATCTTGCTCCAATGCAAATATCATTGTAACTCATTATATTTACTATTTTATTTTTTACTCATTTAACAAAGGAAGTTTTGCTAGCTCAGAGCAGAAATCCTTCCTATCACTTCATCAAATCTATACACCCACACAATTCAGTATTCTATAGCCAGAGAGTGGTTCTTATTCAATCAAATGTGAACATTTCCAGATGCCTCTAAATCCCTTCCAATTCAATTTTACTTCCTCTGGCATCACCTCTGTCTTGTCTCATTATAGATGCTCCCTCTTCACTGGATCAGCTCATCAATATATTCCCATCTTTAGAAGAATGCACAGAAACTCCCCGTCAACCTCATTCCACTGACTCCACATTGACTCTATATTCCAATTAACCAGTTATTCTTCGATGCTTTAGAGCATAATTCGGTATTTGGCCTTCTTCTCTGATGTCATCCATTTTCACTTTTTCTCCAGGAAGAATACCCTTCAGCATACCTGTTTCCATTCTATTGTTGAGTTCACCAAGACTTTCTCATAGAATCTTACCCACTCTCTAGAATGTTCTTTCTTGATCTATTTTCAAAGTCTCATTTCTAAGATTTTTTTCTCAGAAATTATCCTTCCTTGAGTGTCCTACATAAGTTACCTATATTCTCTCTCTTCCAGTTATCTAACATACATCCTTGTCCTGCTCTAAACACAACCTCCAACTCTCAAATTGATATTTTACTTTTTTATGTTTTCCCTTCTAGAATGTAAGCTCCATGTCAGAAATTTCCAGCACTTACATAGTGCCTACAACACTGGATAGACCATTGATCTGGGTCCTGGGTGCTGTGCATGCACATAAAATCATAGCCTTCTTTCCCCCAACTTTTGCTAATATAAACTAAGGTAAGTACCATGTATATAACATACCTGGGGAACACAAAGGAGAATTCCTTACAATCACATGGAGGAATCATATAGCTATGATTTCTATTCTGAGTCTTGTCCCAAAAACTGAACTTGAGCTTCTGAGGCTAGAGAGGTCCAGAAATAAATAGAAATATAGTTAGTATTTTTATGTTGTTTTTTATTTTGTTATTGGGAAGATTCTAGGCAAGAAATGGTCACTAAGCCTAGAAAGGGTTAGTGAGAATCACTTTAAGGTCCTAGAGACAAAAGTATAGGTATGATTAGAGAATAAAAACTTACACCTTCTTGAGGTCTGAAACAATCTATAATCAGTAATGGTGGTGTGCTTGGTATTATTTGTAGCTTTGCAGCCAGCAGAAATGAACACATGAAAAACAGAATAAGAAAGGAAAGAATGGGGCAAAAATTGTAGTGATCACAGTTGATGGGCAGGTAATAAATATACAAGGAAAAATCCTTTCAGTACCTCGTAGAATCAATGGTATGATAATTTAAGAGGAATGGGACTAATTTCCAGGAATTAAAATGATGAGGGATAAAGTCATAATTTATCAATTAAAATCAAATGTGTGTGTGTGTGTGACTTAAATAGCCTCAAACTGTAAAGTCTCTGACAACTGGGGTTTACTGGTTAGGATCACATCTAAGGATCAATTTTCATCTTTCATCTTGCAATGTCATGACTTGTTTTCTTTGCCATTTCTGAGAGTGTTGTGTCATCACTTTCTTTGATCAATACATCACTATGTTAGTGTCACTTTTTTTGGAAAGGTCTGTTCTCTAAGATTATCATCCAAAGACCAGTTGAAAGCAGAATTTATTGAACTGTAATTTGTTATGAATGTTTATGTCTCATGGAAAATTCTGTTAGGAAATTTGTCCTTCTGCCTATAGGTCATTTTATGCTATGCCTAACACAGACATTAATGGAAGTATTTTCTCACACTAAATTTTCCAAATATCCATCAGACAATACAAGAAAATCATTAGAATTTATCTTTAGCTTCCCAGATCTGATTTTGTAGTGTTTTTAAATATGTCAAGAATGAAATTGTTGAAATTTTAATATGTTCTAAACAAAAAGCAAAACTGGCAGTTTTTTCTGAGAATAAGAAAGAGCTGTCATAACTGTAATGGTAGAAAAAAAAGTATATATAAACCTACATTTCCTATAATAGAATAATAATAGAATGACTATAGTTTAAAATATATAAACCTCATGATATTTAGCAGAGATAGTTTGTATACTCACACTGCATAATTTAAGCCAAAATAATAGCTTCCTAATGCAACATGCAAAATAAAACTAATTTATACCCAGAACATCTACATTCACAATTCAAGAACAGTGCATCCATCTAATTAATGATGTAGAAAAAGAGACTGATCAGCTCCTTTACACTATAAACATAAATTATGAAAAATGCTCTCATGTAAGGTTTTTAATTCCTCTGGTTTTTAAAGGTCTACAAGGGTCTGCTATTAACTGGTCTTTTACTTAGAAGAGACTCATTACATCACAGTGTTCTCAAAAGAATAAAGTTTAATGCCTCCAGTAAGATGCTTTTGACAAGTTATTGAGGGAAGAACATGAGATAGATTATACTCCCAATGAGCTAAAAATAGTTTCAGTGGCTTCCTACCTCTTTTAAAGTTTGCTTTAGAAAATGTTTTCAGCAGTATTATTGGAAAGATCTGCTGGGGAAAATGCCTATAAAGATAGACAAAACAAAAACGGACCCAAAGGGAGCATCAAAGTAACAGTGGGTTGTTCTATTTGCTACAATAGGTGGTGGGCTTGGGGCCATTTATTTTTCTATTATGCTTTCTTTCAAATAAGTATATGTTTATATGCATATGTATGTGTCTTTCCCATATTGTTTATAATAATTATCTTATAGTAACAAACTGAAGAATGAGAACACAAAATTATATTATATATTAAAATTAGCACTATTTATAAACATCAATAAAAATCTTGTATATAAAAAAACTAGAAGGAAAAATACCATGGTGACTGACATTCAGTTGTGGAACTATAAGTAGGTAATTGTTTCTCCTTCCTTTAAATGCTTCTCATAATTTCAAAATTTCTATGCTATTTTTCTCATATACAATTTACTTATTTTATTACCAGAAATGCAAAAATAAAACTGAGCAACTATTTCCACATTAAAAACGAAAACTATGAATACACAAAAACATTTACACCCTTGTAACTTTATTTGAAATAGCCAAAAACTGAAAAAGCCTGACTGTCCTTCAATGGGTGAAAAGTTAAAAAAAAAAAAATTGTGCTCAAACAGAGGGATAGCCCTCCAAAAAAAAAAAAACCAACAACAACAAAGAGATATTAGGCTGAGATGGTAACAGCCCTAACATGCATGAGGTCTTCGGTTTAATCTGTAGCACTGCAAAAAAATAAAAACCAAACTTTTGATGCCTGCAACAATCTAGATGCATCTTAAGGTCATTATGAGCAACGAAAAAGCCAATACTGTATGATTCCACTTGGATAACAGTTTCAACATTAAGGAAGAGATTATAGCTATCAAGAGCATATTCAAGGTTGCCAGCAGTAGAATGACAGTGTGAGTGACATCTCATCACCATCACTGTGATGTTCCTATAGTGCTTTGTGGCAATGGCAGAGCTCCATGTCTTGATTGTGGCCATAGTCACAGAAATCTACGTGTAACAACATGACACGAAATTATCCACATTCATTGTACCAATGTCAGTTCCTGAGTTTATATTGTGCTATGATTATGTAAAATGTAAACATTGGAGAAAGTTGAGTAAAGGGTACAAGAGACCACTATGTGCTATCTTTGCAATTTCTGTGTAGTTATAAATATTTCAAAACAAAAATTTTACATTTTTTTCTGTAGTTTAATATTTTGTATAGTGAGCATTTCTTTCCTTCTGAATAAGGTTTAATTTGCTTTGTTTTATAAAAAGAAATTCAGTATAGAGAAACGTTGGATGTTTTTCTTCCTTACTTTCTATTCTGGTTGTGACTCAACACAAGCAAAATAGAGCTAATTTAAAAAATCCATCTTTGTATTATCAAATTGAAATACATTGCCATGACCAAGGCTAATTTTGTTGAAACTGTAGGTGAGGAATGAATGTGTTTGGGCTGCCATAGTACTCAATGCAAGAGTTATAATGGTGAATAACAGACTGCGTCCCTGATCTCAGAAAGGTTAGAGTATATATTAAATAATACTTGAAAATGTTCATACCATCCATGAAGGAAAAAGAGAACTGAGATAATAAATAACAGTGGAATCCTAATTTAGTGGGGTAGTCTGGGAAGACTTCTCTGGAGAGATGATATTTAAGCTAACGTTTGAAGTAGTCAGCCACACTTTAATTAAGAAGCTCTCCAGAACATTAAAAAGAATTCTGCCTTTATGGAATGTAGCTTTGCTATAAGGCAGGAACAGATATTTAACATATGTTTCTGCAGAGTACTGCTCTGCTCCCATATCTCAGAGTCCCTGGCACATGGTACACATGTGTGCTGAATAAATTCTTGAGTATTAATTCCATTTGTAAGCATATCACAACAAATCTTTTGCAGATAGGGAAAGATAATGAATTTACATGGGGAAAAAATCCTAAAATTGAAATCTAAAATTTAAAAATATTTTATATAATGATCTCATACAACTGTTCTTTTTATGTTTTTATTTAAACTCTTTGCACCATCTCAGCTTTATTATTATCTTTTAAATAGAATCACATACCTCAGTCTTTTGGCTTTGCACTTCAAATAAAGAAAGAATGCTATGTGCTATTTTTCATGGATTTCAATCTAATCAGAAATGTTATTTATTTTTCTTTTTCAATATTACCAAGTGACAGTATTTAAATCCTAAGACAGAGTTTAAGGATATCAGTAAAACTGGTTTTCTACTATGTATGTTAGGAGACAAATTAAATGCTATTCCTGCTTGGCTACTCATTAGCCCCCTGTCCTCAGCTCTTGGTGGCCACTTCTGAGTCATCTGGTCCTGGATCTAACCTGATGATAAATCACTAGAGATCAAAAATGTTGCTCACTCAGCTTCTGACTTAAAATTATAAGGATCTTTCAGGCTCAGCTATAATGCCAACATTTTAAAAGAATGGATCCTGGTTCTATTGCTAGTGGATATTTTTCTCAGTGAAAAATACAGTCTATTGTGCAACTCCATTTAGCATCTGGAAATATAGAAGCAGATTAAAATCAATAAACCTTAAACAAGTTGTGCCTCCACCTAGAATAATAACCTGATCATTACTCATAAAATAATCATAAGATTTACTACCCATGAAGCTCATCTAATGGATGTATTAGCATGTTTTGGAAATTTATTTCACAGTGTAGTGCAGCTTACCACTCAAATACTATCACTATTCCTCATTTCTCCCACCACCAAATACAGTAAGAAATACTAAGAAAAATGTTAGTTTGGGGTAATAATATTGAGGAAAGAGGATTTTTCTCCATTTTTTACTCCTTTAATCTATTAATGCTAAAATCATTTATTTGTTCTTGAATTTTTAAAGACCAATATAATTTTTATTAAGCAATAAAAAAGTAGGAAAACTAACCTTACAGACTATTCGAAAGCATCAGCATTTTGAGAAAATTTCTAAAAAAGTAGTATAAGCAAAAACAAACTAGAAATACAAAGTAAATATAGAAAAAAGAGGAAAAGTATCATTCCATGATACTTTTATCATTCCATGATACTTTTACTCAGATATATATTACTTAAACCAGGTAGCAGTGGCTATTTTTATGTTTTTTAATATGCCAAAGTTTTGCTTGCTAATAGTGCATCACTACCGTCAAGCAGAAACACAAAGGAAAGAGGAGGAGAGGTGATATTGGCAGCATCTTCCCTAATATGACAGACTAGTTCTAAAACAAGATAACTTCTTAAGATATGAGCTTATGTATTCCTAAATAATGTCATATACTCTCATAGTCTAAAAATAATCTAGTGTGCAATGATTTTACAATATCAGCCTTTATACACGAATTACTGATTTAGCAGTGATTTAGAAAATAAATCTATGGACATTTTTTTGACTTTTTCTAATCTCATGGATGACTTAAATACTATTGAACAGAGTGATCAGAATAAAATATTAGTCTATCTCTCTAAGGTATTTAACAGAATGTATTTTCTAAAATAAATTATTGGCCTATTAAAATCACATTAGTACAGATAAAATACTGTCTTTCCTAACTTTCTTGCTTCAAAGCTAATTAGTGATCAGTTATGGTCAATTTACAGAACATAGTATAGCAGCATAAAAACCCTGAGGGATGACAAGCATGTGGGCCTATAGTGTACAATCCTCTTACTATTTTTTCTATTTTTTAGTAAAAGGACAATTTAAATCTCACTGAATATAGATCACAAGCAACACAATTTAAAAAAATAGCTTGTTAGCTGGGCGCAGTGGTTCACGCTTGTAATCCCAGCACTTAGGGAGGCTGAGACAGGAGAATCGCAAGTAAAGCCAGCCTCAGCAATGGCGAGGCGCTAAGCAACTCAGTGAGACCCTGTCTCTACATAAAACACAAAATAGGGCTGGGGATGTGGCTCAGTGGTTGAGAACTCCTGAGTTCAATCCCCAGTACCAAAAAAAAAAAAAAATAGCTTGTTGATTTACTGCAGCATGAAACAACACACAGAGGAAATGGCTCGTAGGGTGTCAGTGTCTCTTCCACGGTTTGAATTTGTGCTGTGTTATTCTTAGGAAGGATAAGGAAAGTAGGGGGTAATTATGGATTGGATTCTATCAAGAATTGAAGCAATTCAGCAATTTATGCTTATGAGGTTGAAGAATAGACAGGGATGGGAGCATCAGTGGAAAGAAGACAGTACTTATTCAGGAAAAAAAAAAATGTTAGTCATTGTATACCTGGGAAAACATGAAAACATTATGTTCTTTTGCCCTTGCCCCTGTCCTTTTAGAAACATTGTTGATATTCTCTTAAGAATATTATAATCTGAATAATCACCACATAACAAGAAAACTCATTTTTATCAAAGTCCTTGTCCACATCCTTCATGAGTCACAAAATTGTGACAAGAAAACCAGTGGCGATTGCACATTGCATAAATGGCTCTGTAAAATGAGAACTAAATAGAATGTTTTTTTAATATTAAAGCAAACCTTCTAAATGCATCATTTGTACCAAACTATGTGAGAGAGGAAAAATAATTTTTACAACTCCATTGTGCTGACCTGAAGAAAACTACTTGTCCAAGATACAGTGCTCTATTTTAGAAAATAAGGATAATTATACCTGCCTTAGTCATATTTCACAGAGTTAAAATAAAGTTAAAGAATCAGACATATAAAGGATAGATACAATAATGATTGGCTACTTATTTACATAATAAAATAATTGTAAACATTACACACTGCCCTAAGAACTTCAGATGTATTAATTCATTTAAAACTCATACACAACTTATTTTGTTCCTGATAAAAGTCTAAATAACTTGCAAAATCATAAGCTAAGTGGCACACATGGTACTTAGGCCTAAGATGTCTATCTCCAGAGTTCTTGCTTGCTGAAGTAACAAATAAATAAAATCTGCCTCATGAAAAGTCTCAAAGGCATTATTTCTAAAGTCTGGACCCTCTGTCTTTGTGATTCATTTCTAGTGAGGAATATAGTGTTGGAGTAAATCTGTCTTCGTTTTTGGACAGTGTAGAGAAATCTCCAACTAGTTGCTCAGACTCAGCTATAGCAAAACTTATTTAAGCCTATAAATTATGTAACAGTTTTTTCCACATATTAAGTCATGGAGTTGGGACTTGGTTGAGACTTTTCAGGAAGTTGGAGGTATAATATATACAAAGGGTGAAATAGTGGATTTATTTTTTCCCTAAAATTCTCTATCCACAATCTTTTTTTATGCAGACAATTCTATTTTACTCTTTGAATGAAATTTTGTTAATTTTTGTTATAATTACAATACTTTTCTAAGAAAATTCTAAATAATATGACAATCAATAAGCATAAGGGACATTTGTTTTCCTTAAATAATTCAACATAAAAAATAAAGAAAATTGGGATAATAAGGTGCTATTCCATAGTAACTGCTTATTGAGCACCTCAGTAAGTCCCAGAACTTGTTCTAGATTTGAGATACAAAAGTACACTCAAATTTCACATTCTTATGAGGAAATAGGTATTACAGAAATAATGATAATAAATCAATACTATATATTCATAGAAACAAACAAAAGATGTAAGGAACTGTCTTAACACATTTGGGTTCCAGAGAAAATACCACAGAAATGGGTAACTTATAAACAAAAGAAATTTTTTCTCATAGAAGGAGAGCTGAGGAGTCCCACATCAAGGTGTTGGCACTGTCCCATGAGGACTTATTTCCTTAAAGATGGTGACTTCTCAGGATTCCTTTGTCCTCACATGGAGAAAGGGGCAAGACAACTCTTGGGGGCCTCTTTTTATAAGGACACTCATCTATTCTGGTGCCCTCAGGACCTAATTGCCTCCCAAAGACCCCTCCTTATAATATATTATCATCATCTTGGTGATTAGGAGTCAGCATAAGAATTTTGAAGGGTCATGGACATTCAAATCATAGCAATACCTAAAAAATGACAGTAAGATGTGACATTCAAGGAAAGAAACAGGAGGGAAAAGATTTCCATGCGAAGGCAGCATTTGAGCTGAAAAAGCTAGTGGATAAGAATGAGGAAGTCACTCAAAATCAAGAGAATTGCCTTCTAGAGAAAAGAAAGGCCACCTTTGAAGTCCTGAATCCTTATGGAGTGTTGAACATGTCAGAAGGCCAGTGAAAGACTGAAAGAGCATTGGAGATAAGGCTGAGAAGCAGGCTAGATCACATAGGTTGCAATAAATGCCAGAAACAGACACTGCAGGCAGAAGTGATTGGAAAGATAGGAGATAATTAACAAATGAGCTCTCCCTTTCTTAAAATATGAACATAAAATATTCTGGCATAGCAGAGTGACATTTCCTAGTAATGCTAAGTGATATTTCTTGCTTCTCTTAAGGTTCTAACTTATTGTCCTAGAAGTCTTTATTCATAGCAGTTGCAACTGGAAGCTGAGGAACATTACACAAACCTTAAAAATTCATCTGATTCAAAGTTATTTTTAATATATTTTTAAATATTACATGAAGAGTGATGCTTATTTTTACATTTCTGTTTGAATTGTTACAAGTTTTAATTTACAAGATGAACTTAACATATTCCGCAACATTTTTACAATAACAATAATGTATTCCACTACAATGCTTGAATGTAAATAGCAAAAATCAGGAATTATTTCCAAACTTAAATATCATCTTTTGAATTTTAACAACATAAAACATAAAAACATTTACAACATAAAGCTAATAAAAACTATACAAAATGGTAACTTTACAACTGTTAAATTTCAAAGTATTGCAAATAGAACATGAATTATGTGAAGAGCTAATTACAAAAACCTAACTTTTCTAAAATGAAGAAAACAAATTTTGTGGAGTAAACATAAAATAAACTACGAATTATATGTATTTTTATTTTTTCTTATGTAAACATTACATCTGGACCATCAACAGAACACCTAGAAATGTACAATAATAATTTAATCCAATTGTTAACATTTTTCCAACTGTCAATTTCATTTTTTAAAATATAGAGATAAATATTTTGTTATAAATACATTGAACTACTTAAAATGATATAGTTTTTTAATAGTTCACTATGTATTTATAACCACTAAATACATGGATTCAGGGTGTATAGCCTTGATACTTATTCTTGTCTTAACCTCACAAATATTAGGGGTTGGAGGCTATTTATTATTATACTGCCCAAACTAGGAATTTTGCATGAAAACAAGCACTATTATTAACTATAGCAGAAATTCCAGGCATAAATTGAGATTATACAAAGCAAATTTGAACTGTTCTGTGAAAACTAGCATACATGTTTACCTTAGATATAAGCCTGGTAAGTGAAGGGGTTGAGTACTGTCAACTTACAATACATTCTTAAGGTTCCTGCATTTGCTAAGTAGCTTCAAACATACACTCTTTCTATTGTAGTGATGCACTTATTACTTAATGGTAGTTTTATTTTCCTTACAAATTAATGTAACTTTCATTTTAGTACATCTGGAAACCATTCTGTTCATAATGAATAATCTAAAGTTAATGGCAATATTTTATTTGAAATTTAACCTTATTTTGTGGTGCCTAGAACATATCAATGTGAAATATATGTTTGGGTAAATAAGCAGGAAGAAAAGATGGGGGAACAAAATGTTATTCCTCATATATTTGACACTGGTGGGAAACTGCAAATCATTTTAACATTCCTTCAGTGACAAAGTTCTTTTCTGTAGCAATTATGAAGTGAAATTAGTAAAATAATAGAAAAAAGCAATATAATTATTTTATTGAAATACATATTACATACATAATTAAAATATTTCCTATTATCTTTTCCCTTCCTCCTTCCATAAATATATGTATTTATTTATATATATAATGAATTAATGAACAAATTAATGAGTAATAAATATCACATTACAAAAAAGGAAATAAAATACTGATTAATACATCTAATTCATTTTTGTAAAATGGGGAGATGTATACCTACATATCAGTTTGTTTCAGTGAACAATAACTCTACAGCTTAACAATGAAAAAGAATAAATTTTAAATTAAATTTCAACTTTAAACATAATCTTCAAATTCAATAAACCCCCTTATTGTACTAAAATTTTCACTTACTAAAGAAAAGTATTATGCCTTGCATTTTGCACATCTGTATTGCATTTCAGTGTTTTAATTCTAAACAAAAAATAACTCCAAGTGGCCACATAGAATGACAGAATTAAAGTAACTCAAGGTTGCTTCTATATCTTTACAATAACTGTTGTCACTGCTTATTTTGAATCCATTATTTAAACAAAGAACTATTTCACATTTACTGAAGATGGAAATGGGAACTGCAACTAAATCCAACTTAAATGATACCGAGCCATTACAAGCTTACTGTACAAATGAAATCACATAACTGAGTCTATGTATGTATAAAGTGGAAGTTCTTCCAAGTTCCCTGCCATATAACATATAATGTTTTGAAAAGATGAATAAAAAAATGAGCTGACTGAACATTTATTATTAAATCTGAGCAGCAAGCATACCATTCTTTAGAACTTAGATCAACGCAAGCTTTTATGAAAGAGGAATAATTTATCACTTTTTTTAAAACTCATTAATTTTCAGAAGTGCAGATGTATTGTGCAAAAAAAATAAACTGACTTTGAGTTGGTATTATTATTGATTTTATGTATAATTTACACCCTTATTGCTTGCACTTCAGCCGACTACTTTCTTCTCTTGACCTTTTGGTAAACTTTGAGGGAAGCAAAGAAAGAAGATATAATGAAAAATAATCTTAGTTTATTCTGATAGGCTGAGACCAAAGAGCAAAAAAAACACTTTAAGAGGAAGGCAGTGTTTTTCTCTTTATGAAGCATAGCAGACAAATAACTAACTCTTGAGCTCTAAACAGTGTAATGTTGAAATGAAAGCATATGCAATGTAATTCTGGTTTCCTAATAAGATGTATTTCTATATTGGTTTATTCCCCTTTGGAAAAGAATTGGCATAACAGAAAGTTGCTATGAGTTCAACACCAAGGCTGATACATATGATTATGCACCCATATAACAGATTTTTGAACGTTATATCCATTTTAACATTCCTACTAACAGAAACAATAACTATGCTAAGACAAGGGAGGGATGTAGCTGCTCAGATTAGTTTCTCATGGGATTGCATTACTATCAATAAAGTAATTATTTTCATATAAAATATAAATTATTATTTGCATATAAAATATAAGTATAACATATAGACTTTAGTATTTTAACAGCTTATACATTCTTCCTTATGTCTGGAAAAAAATTTTGGCAGTGGGGAGTCTGGGGATCAAATTCATGGCCTTGCTCATACCAGGTAAGCATTCTACCACTAAGCTATACTCCCAACCTGAAAATTTTCTTTTTAATCATGAAGAGAATTCATTAAATATTGCTCACATGTGTGCCTCTAATCTAATTTTATGTATTTTGAGGGGGTAGACATCACATAAAAATATCAGGAATTTATTTAAAATACAACAAAGTTTATAGGAATTAATGATTACTGACATAGTTGTTAATTTTCCAAACCATCTGTGATGGATTAACAGTTAAAAACATAATCATAATTATCTTAGATGTCATGAATTGTAATACCATTCAAATTAGTCATAAAATGGTTATATGCTAATCAATTAATTAGTAACAGACTGAAATAAATAAGAGACTGAAAGTATATGTCTATTTTGTGGAAAATTCTTACTAAAAATTTCAAAAGACAGGTATTTCAAGAATATTATTCTATAAAGATTCACCCAAATATCAGCTGAGAACAAGATATATTGACAAAATATATTGAAGTCATAGAACATAAGACACCAAAGACAACAAGAAGCTGAGACTTTCCATCATGATCAAAATGATGAAAGACAAGTAGGACATCCATAGATCACAGCAATCATCTTTAGGTATCAAATTATTTCTTGCTTCTGTCTGCCAAAGGGTCAAGCTCCCATGTAAACCTGTCATCAACCATTGCATGATCACGTGAATCAGACCCAAACTTCAAAGAAAGAGATCACTTTTAAAGTGTCATTTATAGTCAGATGTCTATGCTGCCTTCAGACTTGCACAACAGGAGAATACAGCTGCTCCAAGGCCCATCCACCAAACTGCCACAGGACAGGAACTGCCTAATAGATCTGTCATTAGGGAAGACCCTGACCTTCCCTGACACACAGACTTTCTCAAACTAAAGAAGAAAACAACTCCAACTCACTTAAAACATCCTTCCTTCAAATTTTAATTTTCATCTAATCTCAAAACCTCTCTTTCTGAGACAGTTTTACTAGTTCAGACTTTTCTACCATGTCTGTGGATTCAATTTTCTGTCCTGAAATTCTTCTTTTCTCCTTTTGTGTCATCTTCTTAGGTGATTCATCTGATTGTATGGCTTTAAAGGAAAGCAAGCCAATTCAAATTGACTCTGACTGAAATCTGAATTTTAAAATCAATTTAAATTTAGTTTATATTAAGATAAATTAAAATTTTAAATTGAAATTGAAAACTAAGTGAAGAATTTAAACTTAATTTAAAATCTAAGTCAATTTAAATTATTTATTTTAAATTAGATTAAAATTCAGAAGCATCTGAAATGAGTTAGGAGTTAGCCCAAATATTCACCTCACATATGAAATGCCAAAATTTTTATTTCTAATACACAGGAGCTGAAAAATGGTTTAACATAAAGTTCAAAAAAAGCAGGGTAAAGTGGTACACACTTGTAGTCCTAGCAACTTGGAGGACTGAGGTAGTAGAATTGCAAGTTCAAGGTCAGCCTCAGCAAATTAGTGAGGCCCTGAGAAACCTAGTGAGTCTCTGTCTAACAATAATACAAAATAAAAATTAACCAGGAATGTAGCTCCATGGTAAAGCACCCCGGGGTTCAATCCCCAGTGCAAAAAAAAAAAAAAAAGAAAGAAAGAAAAAAAGAAAGAAAGAAACAGCCCAAAAAAGTAAACCGAAAGCAAGATGACTAACAGGAATTATTTAATGGACTACATGCATATTGTGTAGAGGTGTCATAAAATAATGTAAAATGAAATCTATTTCTATAGAAATAATAACAATGTACTTATGATAGTGACATATTCTTCTGAATGTTTCCATCATTTTGGCTGCCCCCTCTGTTGGCTGAATCTTGCCTGCCACTAAAGTGAGGTTCACAGACTGGTAAATGCTCCTGGTACAATTCTTCTAGGCCCATACCATCTGCCTCATCACTAGATACTTCCTGAGAGAGGAGTTCCACAAGGAATTTTGTATTAAAAACTACTGTTCACTCCTTTTGAAGAGATCACCAAGAAAATTCCATATAGTCTCATAATCCCTATTCATGTCAGTCATTACCAGAAGGTCCAAACCCCTAGTCCTTTTATCCCAGCTCTCATCCCTAAATATGCAGCCTCTATCAAGGGAGTCCAAAGTCCAATTTCTCAAACTTTTGCTCGTCCTTCTGAATGTATGGTTTATGTTAAGCAAAATCCTCAATGGTAAACTATTTTCCTGATTCAGGGAATGGTTTCATCCTTCTCATTTTGTTCTTTTCTTTCTGGAAGCTGAGAGACTCCCAGTCCATGGGGCTAGAAATGTTTAGAAGAATGTCTGCTTCCATCACTGGGGACTCTCCTAGCTCAGAGATGTTAAATGGATTTGATGATTCAATAGTCCTGCAGAAGATCTGCCCTGCCTAACATGCCCAAAAGTTCCTAAGATGAGGAATACTGTGGGAATTCAGTTAGCAAAGACTCTATCTTCTTGATATCCTCCCCCCCTGTCCTTCTCTTTTTGTTTATTATCATTACTTTGTTTATTTCATTTCTAGTACCACTGGGTTGAGTAAGGGATTTTGTTTTACTCATACTGCTGTGGTTTGGATATGGTTTGCATGCATCTCCCTAAATGTTTTTGTACCAAAATTTGGGTCTCCTGAATGGTGTTAAAATGATGGGGCCTTTAAGAGGTTTGGCCTCATAGAAGGTAATTACCTCACTGATGATGCTGCCCTCCTAAGGGACTAGTGTAGCTTTTGAGGGACCCTGGTCAGTTCCTACAAGAGGGTATTGTTATAAAAAAGTGAGCCTGGCCCTCCAGTCTCTCTTACTTCCTGTCTTATCATGTGTTTCAGTCAGGGCTTATGTCCTTGTGACCAAAAGACCTGACAAGAACAACTTAGAGGATGAAAAGTTTTTCTTGGCTCATGGTTTCAGAGGTTCCGTCTATAGTGGACTGATTCCACAGCTCTGGGCTGGAGGTGAGGCAGAACATGAGGGCAGAAGGATGAGGCTGAGGAAAGCAGCTGGGAACATGGCAACCAGGAAGCAGAGTGAGCATTGCTCATCAGGAACCAAATGTAAACCCCAAAGGCATGCCTTCAGTGACCTACTAGAGGTTCCATTTTTCCTACCAGCCCTTTCATACTTGGTTTTACAAAAGCATGACCTGCCTTTATACATTTAATAAAATAATGACCTGTCCTAAATTTACTATTTTCCATTGACCTGAAAAAATAAAATAAAAACAAAATACCCTGGATCACCTTACAAAGGGACTGATAAATTGTTGCTTGTCATGACTTGCATGACTTACTTTTTACTCGGTTTCCCAAAGTGGGCAGCGAGGGAATTGGAAAAAAGACAGATATACAAAAGTAGAAACAAGCCGAGATCCGGTGGATCAGCCAACTTCTGATAAAGAAGACTGACCACAAGCAAACACAGCATGTTTATTATATAAGTTTAAACATCGAAAGGATTTATTGTGAGAAAATGTCTTCAAGATTAACAAAACTGAAACTGAGGGTAATACAGCTCAAGTAGGCTTATCAGCTTACACCTATAACTATCAACCACTGGGTGGCAGGTGTTTGAACCCAAGGTCATAAACTAATAAATTCCATGACTGGCACAGAATCTTCCTTGAGTAGGGTGTCACCACATCGATTGGGTGATCTTCAATCTGCACCTTTGCATGGGGAAATTCCCAAGGGAGGTGTTGCCTCTGTCTTTGGGCAGTTCAAAAGACCCATGATTCATTTGCTGTTCCTAACACCAACAGCAATAATTGCTCTATTCCAGGCACCTTAAATATTCTTTTCCACCTAATTTCTTAAGTGACAAAATTCCAACCATTTAATTTTCATGCTTAAAATTTATTTTCCAAGCTATCAATTCTTTTGACTAGTTCTGCACTAAAAATAATTACAATGATAAATCAATTCATAAAATATTTTAACAATTAACACCTTAAAACTAAATGTGATATAACCTTTTAATTTCATGTATACATTTTTTGTTGTTGTTTAAGAAGAGTGTGTTACAGTGATCAACAAGATTTCAGATATGTTTATATAATATATTAAAGGCAAATTCTGGAAGAAAGGAATGAATAAATATACAAGTTCAAGTTGGAAATGAATACTGTAAATTTCTCATGTAAAGAAGATCTTGTCTATGCACCAATTTAAATTTTAGATTCCAATGGATAGAATGATATAATTGTTTCTTTGAAACTTTCATATTACAATATGATGAAAATCTCATATTTCAACTTGAAAGTGTATGAGGAACTGCATGATTCTTTATATTCCATATTCCCATCATGAGAATCTCACCTATGAGCCAGCTGTGGTGGTTCACACCTGTAAACCCAGCAATTTGAGAGACTGAGGCAGGAAATTGCAAGTTTGAGACCAGCTTCAGCAACTTGGCAAGGCCCTGAGCAACTTACCAAGACACTGTCTAAAAATATTTTTTTAAAAAAATTGTAAAGGGCTTGAAGTGTAGCTCAGTGTTAAAGAGCCCCTAGATTCCATCCCAAGTACCACCACCACAACCCCCCCAAAAAAGAAGAAAAAAAAAATAGAAAAAAATGGGTTAATATTTATTTAGTACTTATTATGCACTAAAAGTTTTAAACTAAATTTTGTTCAGAATTTCAAAACAAGAGAAAAACTAACTATAATGAGAATTCTTTTTCCTTTCAGAAAAGAAAAAAGAAAGAAACAAGACAGATAAGCAAAACTCACCCAATATCTCATAGCTGAGCAGTAGCAGTGAGAATCTGGTTTGGGAGACATATTTAAGAACTTCAAAGCCCAAGCCCCTTCCATTAATGAATACCAGGACTGAGGATTCTAAGAAAGCACAACCCTGTGTTCCATTCTAGAGATTAAAGTATGATTTCCTCTGAAACAGACCAGCTCCTGCAACATTAGAGAGTAAAGAAAAGCAGCATAAATATTTCCTGTAGAGAACTAGGTTCTTGGGGAAATGGAAAGGAGTGGTCTGTGGTATGGTACTAGTGATCAACTCCAGTCCCAGTTTTACCACTCAGTTCACTTATCAAGCAGAGATTTATCAACCTGGCTCTAATTCCATAGGGTAGAGCCACAATAAAAGCACAAATTAATTCTATGCAGGTGGCTTGCTCAAAGTTTATCACTCCTCCAAAACCTTTCTTTTGCTCAGTCTCCAGAGCCCCTGTGTAATCTTTCAAACATATTTTGTACATATTTTATAGTTTCTATTTGTGAAAGGATTGATTTGTTAGGATCTCAATCCTTTATCCAGCTGTTTTTTTACTTTAACTTCATCTAGAGATGATTTTTCTCTAGGTTATCAGAAAATGGTCTATATTTCTAACATTTCAATTTCTAATTTTCCTGAATATTTTCTATTAGTTTGATACTATTGTATTCTAAATTAAAATTATGCATGCATGATCATGCAAGTGTATTTTGTGCAACATATATATATACACATACATATATATCTTGATTATTAAATCTACTAAATCTATTAATTTTTATATCTATACTTCCATTATATATTTTGCTACATAGAATAGGTATATAGATTTCAATCACTTTTTCTTCATATTTTTATTTCTATATTTGCAATCAGGTTTCTTATTGGTTATGGTAGTTGAAATAATTTTATAGAACACATATTTTTACATAACCAAATTATATTCAAATTGTGGAGAATTTTTATTTTTCATTCATGGAATTAATTTTAATCTTCATGCTATGGTTTAATTATAGCAAATAGAACTGATTTTCTGTGTTTCTGACTTTAAAAAGAATATTCTAATTTATATTACCTCGATGGCTATTTTTGTAGATAGCTTTTTGGGTTTTTTGACAGTTTTATGGCATTGTTTTTGTCAGTTTAACCATTTATATAAGAAATGAAGGCTAAGTGTGGCAATGGAGCTCTCTCTAAAATGGTATACTTTTCTGTCCTTTAATTTAGTAATTATATTAATGGAATTTCAATTGTTTATTACTCATTGATTTGGATGTTATCCTTACATTATTCTTGGACAAAGTCTTCTTTGTCATTAACTTTTTCTTTCAATAACCTGCTATAATTGCTTTATAGGTATTTTACTTAGGATATGTACAATTGCCCCTCCACTCAGGCAGAAGGATGGGTGATAGGTAGAAGAAATCAATTGAGGATTTAACATGAGGAATCTGCCTATCTTTTTACCACACTTAACTGTAATGCTACTATTTTCAAAACAAGGAGAGCTGCCCAAATCTTGCTACATGAGGTCTTCCATATATTTTCTCTGACCCAGAGCAGAGCTTCAAAATCATCCTGAAGGACTGGGATGGGAGAGCTCAGGTTCGATGAGGAAAATTTCCATAGGTTCGGAGAGGATCTCCTCTAACTTGGTGCTCATTTTTTTCTTTTCTCACAGTGCTGAACAGAATCAGAGTCCACAGACTTGAGGACACTTTGCATAAGGAAGATAGCATCCCTTTGATATAAACTTAGTGTCCATATTCTCTGATTAAATAAAATTTTTCCTCTCTTGTCACTCAAAGAAAGAATTTATGTCTTGGAAATAGGTGATTTAAAAACATTTGATAAGGGAGGATTAATTGAGTACTTTGAGATAAGAGTGGGGTAGAGTTTATTTTTAAAATTGCCTGCAGTTTGAAAGATTACTTGAGAGAGCAGTAAACCATCCTTTCATGAAGAAAATTTATCTGTTTTGCCCATTTCATTATGCAAGGCCAGCCCTTCAGGGGAGAGCCAACAAGGAAAACAAAGTAGACCAATAGTACTTAATTTGATCTGTATTATAACATAACTAGAATTTCAAATAGGCAGACTGAAAGATGAAGGATTTGCTGGGAACTAGTATAAAGAAGACAGGTTCTTTTCAAAGGACAGAATTCTGAATGAGAAGCTGGTAAGAGAAGGATCCTCCAGGGAAGATGTGAGTTTCAGGGAGAATACCAGAGGTGATAGTAGATACATTCCTCATGTGGGGAACAGCAAAATGACTTTTGAGCAGTTATTCCTAATGGGAACTCTAGGTTTTGGGGGTTAGGCATTAACTAGTGTCTTATTGCCCAGTAGGAAGACTGTGCTTAGAGAAATGTACAAAGAACTTCACTCAAAAAACGTAATCTTAAAGATTTTAATATTTGTTTTGTTTCGTTTTCTAAATTCTCAGGGGCAGAACAATTCTGTAAAATACACACAAAAAAAGATAATAAGGGTTGACTCTGAAAAACAAGATTATCGTTGTTTGAGAAAATTCAGTGGGAAGGAGAATTATCCTTCATGTTATACATTTTCTCATCTTTAAACTGTATCTGTATGTTTATGTATGCATTTGAAAATTTTTATTGTTGCTATTTTTTTTGTTCCTTTCTTTCATTTTTATTTATTTTATTTTTATTTTTCCAATGTTGGGGATCAAACCCAGGGCCTTACACATTACACAAGTGCTCTACCACTGAGGTACACACCCAGCCAAAAATAAAATAATTTAAAACAGAAATCTGATAGTCTTGGTTATGATGGGATTAGTGATAATGATGATAGTAATAATAAGAATATTATATGCAATGTCTATTTAGAGTATAAATAGGCACTAAAAGTCTCTTTTCTAGCCCTCTTCTAGCCCTCATTACTAGCAAGTAATGAAATTGAGGACAAGGAGGTTATTATTTTAAAAAATATCATATAGAGCAAACCAGTGCTTTGTTGAACTTCATCCACTAATTCAATTCCCCCGTCCCATTTTGAAATGCCTGGAGGGGGAGAACAGCATACAACTTTCACTACTGGGGACATTTCATTAATCTTTCAAATAAAGAAGGTATGACATGACAGTTTTGTGTTAATGGTGCTTTGGAGAACTAAAGAAAAGAATGGTAAAGAAAAGAATGGTAGCCAGGTATGAGGCAAAATGTCATGGAGAAAGGATAAGAGCCTTATTGAGCAGAACTAGGAATGGGAATTGATAATTCAGAAAGAAAGCAGGAATTGGAGTGAAAGCCAGGCAAACAAACTCCCTCAGGAACACTCAGAAATCTCAGGAAGTTTGATGTTTCCTTCACTCCCTCCAACTGAAGCTTGGATTGGTTTATTATATCAAAAGTGGTATCACAAGGCTGAATTAATTGAAGATACTCAGCTTGTATTTGTTTATCCATTACTTTAAAATCCTGCTTTATTTTTCTGAATGCATAACAGTTTAATCAAAACTTCTTGTCACTACCAGAATTAATGATAAATTATAATAAATATTCTCTAATTATTATAGTTCACATATAAATTTGTAACACTTGATCTAAATATGGCATTTTAAAAATGTCTGCTATATTTTAATATTAAACACTCTATAACATACATATTAAGTTTTTTCTATGATGTAAAATGACCTCATGCTATTAAGCTTATGTTAAATATTTGGTCTCCTACCATCACTATGTCTTTTTCACCTATACTTCTACTAGTAGGATTACTTCATCCATATACTTGCATAGAGTTACATATTGACATCAGTGAGGGAGTATGTATTATCTTGTGTATCCTTCTGTTGAAGTCATTTTCTGGATCTTGCTACCCATTTATTTCAAAGTGCTGCAAATGAAGATCAAATGAAATAATGAACATACAGCTATCTAATGCATGACATAAAATAAAGATTATAGAAAACTTTTTGTTTTAATCATTTCTCCATTTTCTGAAGGAAATGTTTTAAGATAGACAACAGATTGGTCAGATGGCTTGGATTTTGCAGCACTGATATGACTTATTTCCTCTTTGATAGTTATACAGGCAGAATACTTTTTTCAAAACTCTTGTTACTCTACAGACCAGCACACTGGCAGCACTCAGGAGATTGTTAAAAATGAAGAACTTCAGACCTAACTCCAGAATACACAGAATTTTTACTTAAAAAAATGCCTCAGAAAATTCAAATGCACATTAAAATTTGGGAAGCTTGAGAAGTATTGCTCTAGAATTTTCATTTGACATGTTTTTGAAAATGAAGGGTTTTTTTTTTTTACTTCCTTTTATGTTACCTGGATATTGAAATTGCTTGACTCTTCTCCCTTAAGCACACGTCTTTGGTTTGGGATTTCTATTAAGTCACATGATCCTTCTGCCTTGTTTACTTTCCTTCAGAAACTGTATCATATGCAGTATGTGAAAGGTCACTCTCATTTTGCTTCTTGCCTTCAGGGAATGGTCTTAGATCTGTATTGCACAATTTTTATTTCGTAAACCATTACAAGGCTACTGAATTATTTGTAAGTGTAAGAGGTTTTAAAAATATCTGATGTATTATTTACTATTTTGGAATAATTTAAACATTCATAATCATAATCAATATTTAGTATGGGGCTCTTTCAATATTCAAGAAAATATTAGAAAGGTGTACTCCCTGTGGTGGCATGAATATATCTTCTTTGTCTACTTTCCCACATTTCTGTGTGTTTTATGTTGAATACTCATCTGGATGGCCAGAAAAAATTCTATGTCTAAAAGGATACAAAACTTACATCTTGAAATTTTTGCTTGAGATTAGCACATACCAAGATAGTGCAATTATCCCTTACCATTGTTCATTTAGCATAGGTTTATTAGGTCAATAGTGGTTTTACCTGTCCTCCCTCCCATCAGCCCTGAAGGCCACTCCTAGGCTCATGAGGTTTTACCTTTGCTTCCTTGCTCTTGCCTCTAAGATCTTTCCACTTCCCCAACACCATGTAAGAGTGACATGGAAGTGTCTACTCTTCTCCTCTCTCCTCCAGGTCCAATAAACTTGTGTAACTGTCCTTAGTCCTTGGGAAATATCCAGGGGCCACTTACACATCCTCCTTATCTCCTTAAACACAAAGTATTTCCCCTTCTGCCAGTAATGGAACTTGCTGGTTCTCTAAAAGATGTAAATGGTAATGACTTACACAGACAGACACAAGCCCTAGAAGTACCACAAATCATTTTCTAAGGAATACTTTGGGCCTCAAGGACAAAAAGATCTGGCTACATATATGGAGGAGAGAGTTGGGGAAAATATTATGTTGCAACCTGAGGAGTTTACAATAGTAAAAAACAAAGTTCAAGGTAATTTCTTAATTATGTTTTTAATTAAATTACCAATAAATCACCCAGAACTAGCTAACTTCTAAAATGCTTTTCAAAGTTTTAAGTGTGTTAAAGAAAGTTGCATATTTTTCCTGGTAGGATTTCAAAGGCAAAAAATATAAAAGTATTAGTCTTCGTCTAAAAATGAAGTAACCAAATCACATTCTTTAAATTATCTTGGTTACTGCTATGGTTTGGATAAGTCCATGTGTCAAAAGCTTAGAACCTAGGATGGCACTATTGAGAGGTGGTAGGCACTTTCAAAGGCAGGGCCAAGTGGGAAGTCTTAGGTCACTGGGGGATAACGCGATCCCAACTCCTCCTTCTCCTTTTCCGCTTTCTGGTTACCAGGTGGTAAATAGCTTTCACTATCACACACTCCCTGCTACAATGTAATACCTTGCCACAGGCCCCAAAGCAACAGGTCCAACTGATCATGGACCTCTAAACTTTGAGCCATGTAAACCTTTCCATTTTTTAAACTGGTTATCTCAGGTATTTTGTTACAGTGATGGAAAGCTGACTAATAAAATGTTTTCCTTATTAATATATTTGAATTTAATAGGATTCAAATTTAAATACATTTCACACTAATATTGAATCTCCCAGGCAAGGTCCAGACAGCCCAGCTATACCTGTATCTTGTTAGTGCTTCAAGCATTCTCTGACAACTTGATAATTCTCCAATCCCATACCTACATCAACACTAGTGGAAACAATAACAATATTTCTATGTCTTCTTTTAATGTTTGCTTTAGAATTTCCTGTAATTTTAAAAGATAAATAATTTTTGCCTTATCCTGACACTTACAATCATCTGTTAAGGAATTATTATGTTGTTATACTTTCAATTATAGCAATGCTTTATTTCTTCTGTTATATTTAAGCTCATTAAAGATGAGTTATATATCTGATTCAAAATTGTAAATATAGGGTATCTCAAGTGGTCTTTGGTGCCATCAGAAGAATTTTAGTTAAAAAAAACATATTGTATCAATAAAGCACATTAATTCTCATGACCAAACTTTGTGTTTTCCTTTTTTAATATCTCCAATGCACTAAGAAGCACTCCAATGCACTAAGAAGTTATTCAATCCCATTATCTCTGCAATCACAACTTTTATGGAAATGAAATATCACAAGCTCTTGAAGTTGTAGTACCTCGCTATTGGGAAAAAACTTACACATCCTCCCTTATCTCCTAAAACACAAAGTATTTCCCCTTACTCTATTCCTTGATAGAGTAAGCAGTTGTGACATCTGAAGCATGCCATGGACTAGAAATGCCATAGACCAGAGTCCTATCTTCCCTGGGAAGATGATTATTCATGTGCTCATTAATATATGACCAATTCCATGCTAGAATCCCAATCACTGGGCTTATTTCCTGGAGCCACTCCTGGTACTGTATTAGGCAGCAAACTGGTTTGAAAAGGGAAGAACCACTCAAAATTGTTTAACTGAAGAGAATTTAACTAAAGGACTATTTTTCAGAGGCATATGAAGAATTAAGAAAAATCTCTGTAGGGGATGAGAGAAAGATTCATCAGCACAAGAAAGGAAGCATAATTACCAAAGCTTGGTAAGAGCTGGAGCTGAAGAAGAGCAGCCATAGGACAAGACCTGTGGCTGCTGAGGGACTTCAGAACTGCAGCAAAGTGGGCAGAAGGAAGCATAAAGGTGACCTCTGTTTCACAGCTCCTCTGACCTCCTTTTGTTGCCTATGTTTGTTTGAACCCAACTGGAAGCCAGATGAGACAGAGGAGCCTCAGTGTGTGAAGAGAATAAGTAGTGTGTATTGAAAGAAGAAAAAGTAGACACAGCTTAAATCTCTTTATGTATGAGAAATTTAAGGTGCAATAGGTTCAAATGTTTACATGGTTAAATGGCAATTTTAATCAAAAATCCATGCTGAACATAAACGTCTTTATAACTGCAAATATAAAATAAATAAAGTCCTTCACATATAATTTTAATTTTCCAGTAATATTCCTAAATAACGTAAAAATATCCAAATAACCCAATGCTGACAATGGGGGGGGGGCATGGACTTTAAGAATCAAAACTATTTTTAATAAAATTTAATATCTTAGACAAAACATAGCACAGATAATTAAGTCTTCCTGTGACTGTGCAAAGTACAAATCCCTTGCTTGTGACAAGACAAAAAATAGTTCAATGTGCTCTATTTGTTGATGGGAATGATAAGAACTTTTAGAATAAGAAACATCAAACACACTTATTAAGTCTGTAAGTTAATTCAATTCAACAATTGAATTACCTGAATAATTTTTACATTCTGCTCACTCTGGCTGATTATAAAACTTGCAGAGCACAGTTCTTCTGATTCCTTTCATGCTGCTATAGTCTGTAATTGCAAACTTTCTGAGAGTGAAAGGCTTCACAGGCAAAAACCCACAAAAAGGATCCATGGATCATAAAATACTCAGAGACAGCTGGTTTACCAGGAAGCAAAGAGCTGTACTATCTATTAGGACACTAGATTTTCAATATCAAAATCGCTGTCTGGGCTAGAAATAACTCTCCCAACAGGTGTCCACCTCACCGTTTTTGCTTTCCCTACGTAACAAGTACAGAGGAAGTCAGTAAGTCAGTGGAAAGAAAGAACCATATTTTACTTTCTCCGGATGAACAACTTTGTCAGCATGACTCTGAATTTTTACTGGAGTTCAAATTTAATTTCAAATGCTTGTTAGAACAGTTATCTGCCATAAATTAAATATGTGATCACCTTTTGTCAAGGCCAAGTGTGTTGAGTCCTTGAAGAGAGAATGCAGGTTGGCTTTACAGCTGCACAATATCACCACCTCCAACAACAAAAATACAGTGTAAAAGCAATAAATCAAGAGAATGTTATGGAGCAGGTGGCCAAGGGAGATGTTGAGAAGATGCTTGGAAACCACTGTTGAGAGAGAAGTGTTTCTTATAAATGGTTCCAAGTAATGATTTCTGACATTGTAAGGGGTCTAAATTTACTACAGGACAGACATCTTTGAGCCCTTTGTATCTTATTTAAATAAAATGCAGAACAGATTTTTGAAGAGTATTCTCTCCCTTACCCCTTTCACTCTCTCAATCTCTGTGTCTCACAGACAAGCTTTATATAGTGTTCCTCCTTTCTATATTCATATTAACTATCTTCACTGGAAAATCCAAAATATCTCTCACTGTCCTAGACACATACTAAAGACAGTCTTGCCTGCATATGGCCACCAGAACTGGCTTCAATAGCTTCTCAGGGAATGTCCTTAAAATGCTTAGAATGTCATTCTGCTCTATAATCAGGCCTCACAATTGCTTTGAAACCTCAAGTGTCATCCACTGCCTACAGAAGTGCCCCTCTGCCACCTGGCTCCAGCTGATCCTTTCAAGCTCATCTCTCATTTTTGCCCACTTGCATGTTATATTCTAACCACAATGAATTTCTATAGAAACTTGAATTGAATATAAACTTCCATTTCTCATTTTTAACTTCTGTATAGCTTTTCCAAAAACCTAGATGTTTCTGATACATTTCACACTAATCATCAAATGGTTGTTCAGAACATGAACTACAAATTGATATTAAAATGTGGTTGACTTACATTCAGTATGTGTAACATTTTTTCATAGAAAAGCTATTGTTTTATGAATAATAATCTTTTGGAAACAGGTCTCTGTATTTCTATATTTGTTTTTCTAATCAGTTTTTCTACTTGAGATATTTTGCCATTTGTAAATGTTAGTAATGATGATAATTTCACTAAAACCTCTATAAAATACTTTAGGAAGGGAATAAGCAAACACACACATTTGAAACAAACAGTTTGGGGGATCAGACATTTTGATATATCGATTAGATTGTATTTTCATATGTAGAAATTCTATTGTCTTCGTGTGTGAAAAAACAAAAAATCAAGGCTTTACTAATCAAGCATCCAAAAGATGCAAAGAAGCAAAGAAAAACTTTAATTTATTAAAGTTATTCGCTTTATCCTTACTCTTCTTATGACTACCAATCAACTTTCTTAATTAAATGATCTTGATTTATTATCTATAAAAAGAGGAAATTAATTAATTCAAAGGACAAATTATTTTTAGACAATGTCTTTATGGTAAAATCATGACTAAAAAGACAATTAGGAAGAACAATCATATGCGCATCCACCTCTGGTGAGAAAAAACAGAAAGCCAGTGAAAAGGAGCACATGAATGAGGGACAGATAGTGGCCACTGCCATCATCAATTAGTCTTCCTGTGTTAAGATCTGCTGATGTGTCATCACACATTTTGAGTCATTTAGAATGGACATTTAAATTTAATACTGTTTTTAAAACCTGTAATTGATTTCCTAGTCAATAAGTACTACTATAAAATATCAATTTAATGTCTTTAACTTTTGCCAGACATCTTTTTTAATTACACTCTTTAAAAGCACTAAAGTCTCTAATACATCTGTTCAATGACAATAAGAAAGAAAGGAAATTAAAAACACTGAGTGACAATAACAAAAAATAATCTGTGATGGTATATTCTGTGCATCTCAAACAAAAATATACATGTAATCCTTAAACTCTGTAGTTATCCATTCTCAGATACAGAGACAGAACAGCAATGAATCATTGTCTGTTAGGCCACTCACATCATCTAAAGAGCTTATATATGTGTGCATGTGTGACCGAGAGAAATACTGACATTGCTTAGGTCTTTTGAAAGGAAATACTGTCAAATACTTCATTTTGCTTACATTTAAAGTATTTAACTCTGGATTTAAAGATATTGAAACTGTAAGAAATCTCTTATCTACTAAACAGTCAAGTAAGAGTCTTCCAAGTTTAAATATCATAATTGGTTTAGTTAACTAAGTTTGAAAACCAGTCATGGGTAGCTTTCAATGCCCCCTCTTTTTTCTTCCAAAATACTCAGTGGTTCAATAAGTTTGTCCTTAGCACACCTGGATTTCTTGGACTTACTTAAATGGCTTTCAGTTAGATAAACCATCTTCTGTCTTAGGACTAATATCTTGCAGTTAAAAGTTATAAAAAAGATTTTGCAAATGATGTTCCAAATGAGAAAATTATCTTTTTAAAGACTCATCTTAAATTAAGCCTGACCATTAACTTCAATGTTAAGTATAGTAAATTCAAACTAGCTCTGGCAGTGTACGAAAAGGACACAATTTATTTCTGGGGATAAAAATATGCTGCTAGAAAAGGAATTTTTTTTCATATTAAAGCACCTATGGTAAACTATATTAAACTCACAGCACTGGAACTAATTTTTTAAAAAATATCAACTAAAAAAGGGGGCTGAAATAATAAGTGTTACTCCACAGATGCAGTACTATGAGACAAAAATGACAATTTTGCATCATTACATGTGCTTCTATTACTTCTTCACATTAAAAAAAATAACTCTTGGAAGTTTGTTTATATTAGGCTTTTATCATTACCCTGGCCAAATCTGCTTTTCTATTTATTTCTGGTTTAGTGTTACCAACTTACCTATTTTCCTTCAGTTATGTTCTATTCTAGTTGTCTGTCACACTGACATTCAATCAGCCACAAAATCCTGTTGCTTCTGCATGGATCCCAAAGCTACAACCTCATTTCAGGCCCTAATCATCTCTGCCCTACATTATTGCATGGGCATCCTATAATGCATCTTTTTTCACTTCAACCAAACCACCAGAGTTCTTACTATAAATATTAATCTTGCTGGCTTTATTTTTTATAAAATAAAATAAAGTCTCCTTGGTATACCTTTTATTTTTTCTCTTCTTAGTACTGGAAATTGAACTCAGGGTCTCCAACGTGCTAAGCATATGCTCAATCACTGAGCTGCTTACTTTTGTATCTTACCAACTGCCTTTCTTGTCTCACTCCTGTTATTCTGCACCAAACATGAGTTCACTATTGCTGCAACTAGCTGAGCTTTCAAAAAACCCTCACGCCTCTATTTTTGCACTTACTGGATTATTTATGTGTTTGTTTATGCCCCTGTCTGTCCCACTAGAATGTGAATCTTTTAATTTCAGAGACATTATTGCTCCTATTTTTATTTTCTGGTCAGTACAATTTCTTTGAACATAACTCTGGTTCAAAGTACTCATGTTTTCATGTTGCAAAAACTTTCATTTGGAGTCGCTACAACTTGTGTTCATTATCCTGCTTCATAACAAGTTTATCATTGACTGCTTCATTTTCCTTTTTATACTTTTTAAACTCTGGCAACAAAAGGAAGTACAGCAACTCAGGAGGTAGTAAGTAAAAAAAAATGTAGCTGTAGGTGATGCTTTGGAGACAAGGCAGTGTTTGGTATAAACTGGAGAATTCAGTGGTGAACTCTGGAGTCAAGCTCCCTGACTTTTAGTCTTTACAATTTGTCATTATTTGAGTGGGTTATTTGGATGATCAGCACCTCATCTTATATTTTAGTTGAGGAACATATAATGTTTCCTGAAATGTATGTATCAGGTCCTATTCTAAGGGGCATTGATAGACTGGTGAAGAAAGACAAATTCTGTGCCTTTGGGCATTTTGTATTCTAGTAACTAACTAAAAGATTTGTTATGGGAATTAAGTGACATTATACATATAAAGCACTTAGTACAGTGCCAGGCACATAGAAGTGCAAAGCAGACATTATCCATCATTATCACTACCATCAACTAATGATAGTGGCATCATTATTATTTTTTAAATCTATAGCCTTGGTACTTCAATCAAAATGGTTTGTGTCATTTCATACCTCTACTCCAAACCTTCTATCCCTATTTCCAGGTATGCTTATGTTCCCTTTTCTGCAGCTGGCTCTGCCCACAATTCTTCCCTAAACTTGGGATTAGCAGCTTTGATACAGAAATTATAAGAAGCTTTTGGCTGACATAAGAGTATTGCTCAGAACAAATTTCCTTCATGTTGAACACAAGCCTCTGCTTCATTTGTTGTGCCTTCTTCTTTGGTACTTCTGTGAACCTCTTATTTCCTGCATGCAATGCTTTTTGGCTCAGTGTTTTGCCCTGCCCTTAACATTATATGCCACAGTTCTCCTGCCCCTGCTTACCTGGTGGTGTTCCCACTACTGATCCTGGTCTCTACTATCTATGGTGTCTGCGTTTTTGTCACTGCCTTGATTTGAAAACGTACACTCTCCTGTAGGTTTTGTGTGTTTAGAACATTGAATTATAGCCCTCTTGGTGTCCCCTGACCAGCAAAAATTAAGCAATATCCAGACCTCATCATGCCAAGTGCCCACTTTAACTGTCTATTCCTTAACTCTAACAGTAGCACTAATGGAAGGTTTAGTAAATTCTGTGCATATAACAACAAGCATTCTCTGAATTCCTGTTAGGCTGTAAATATTAGCTCATGGCCTATTGCTGAAGCCTTCTTGTAGGGCAACTCTATGATTGAGAGTGATGAGACACTAGTGTCTGGTCAATTCTACCCCCACCCAACTTTATCAAGGTATATTGGTGTACAGAGAATAACACATAATTAATACATGTAATTTGTGAGTTTAAACATCTATACACACTAATATCACATTATTTCAGACTAATAAACATAAATAATTATTATAGCATTCCTTTGAAGTAGGTATTATTAGTATTTCCTTTTTAACAGATAAAGAAACTGAGCCTCAGTCTATACCCAAAGGACTTAAAAACAGCATAGTACAGTGACCCACCACTTCAATGTTTATAGCAGCTCAATTCACAATAGTTAAACTGTGAATCCAAACTAGATGCCCTTCAACAGATGAATGGATAAAGAAACTGTGGTATATATACACAATGGAATATTACTCAGCATTAAAAATGAATAAAATTGCCAGAGTTCTTCTGGACTGGCAGAAGCAGCAGAAGGCCCAAAACTGCCCTCAGGAATCTCCATGGGTGTCTACCCAAGGGGAGAACAGAGACTGCTAGCCGCCAGCCACAGGGGAGCCCACACCCAGGGTAAGAGTCTCCGCAGAGACCCCTGTGTGAGAAGGCCCCACCCAAGTGAGGCGTGAGCCCGCCACAGTTCTGTTCCAGAATTCCTGTGGACAGACGAGACAGAGGGCCCAAAACTGCTCTCAAGGAGCGCCAGGGGTTCCCAACCAGAGGCAGACCGGAGTCTGCTAGCCTCCAGCCCCAAGGGAGCCCAAACCCACGGTAAGGGTTGCACACAGACGCTCCTGCTTGAGACCCTGCCAACGTGAGGCCTGTGCCCGCCCCGAGTTCCTGCTCACCCGCAGGAGCGCAAGAGAGGGCCCAAAACAGCCCTCAGGGACTGCCACAGCAGCACACCCAAGGCCACACCCACTGCCCTCTTGAGGTACGTCCACTACCATTGCCACCAACTTTAGTGGCAGTACTGTCTATCTGGGGACAATGGGGGAACAGAAGTAACTCCAAGGTGAGATACAGGTAATCTGGATTGCCAATACAAAATTATAGGATAGAAGCTGTAATAACTCACATCGGTATTTCAAGAAAGGAAGATACACGATCAACATGTAAAAACAAGGGAAGAAAGTGCCCCCAAATAAACCTTGATACCACTGTAACAGAATCCATTGACAACACAGTTGATAAAATGTCAGAGAAGGAATTCAGAAAGTACATAATTAAAATGATCAGCAAATTAAAGAATGACATAAGTGAGCAAATACAGGCAAAACTGATCAATCCAACAAAGAAATAGAGAGCAAATAAAGGCAACCATCGATCATTCTAACAAAGGGTCAAGAGATCAATTACAAGTAGCAAAAGATTACTTTAAGAAAGAGCTAGAGATCATGAAAAAACAAAGCAATCAGAAATTCTTGAAATGAAGGAAACAATAAATCAAATAAAAAACTCAATAGAAAGCATCACCAGCAGACTAGGTCACCTGGAAGACAGAATCTCAGATGAAGAAAACAAAATATACAATCTTAAAAATAAACTTGACCATACAGTGAAGATGGTAAAAAATCATGAACAGAACATACAATAAATATGGGACAGGATCAAAAGACCAAATCTAAGATTTATTGGGATAGAAGGTACAGAATTTCAAACCAAATGAATGCACAATCTCTTCAATGAAATAATATCAGAAAATTTCCCAAATATGAAAAATGAAGTGAAAAATAAAATACAAGGGGCTTACAGGACACCAAATGTACAAAATTTCAACAGATCTACAACAAGGCACATTATAATGAAAATGCCCAACATGCAGAATAAGGATAGAATTTCAAAGGCTGCAAGAGAGAGGAACCAGATTACATATAAGGGGAGACCAATTCGGATCTCAACAGATTTTTCAACCCAGACTCTAAAAGCCAGGAGATCATAGATCAACATATTCCAAGCCCTGAAAGACAATGGATGCCAACCAAGAATCCTATATCCAGCAAAACTGAGCTTTAGATTTGATGATGAAATAAAAACCTTCTATGATAAACAAAAGTTAAAAGAATTTACAGCAAGAAAGCCTGCACTACACAGCATTCTTGGCAAAATATTCCATGAGGGGGAAATATAAAAAAAAATATAAAAAAATAGTGCACCATAATCAAGTGGGGTCCATTCCAGGGATGCAAGTTTGGTTCAACATATGCAAATCAATAAATGTAATACATCACATTGATAGACTTAAAGATAAGAGTCATATGATTTTATCAATTGATGCAGAGAAAGCATTTGACAAAATACAACACCCTTTTATGTTCAAAATGCTAGAAAAACTTGGGTTAGAAGGAACATACCTCAACTTTATAAAAGCTATCTATGCTAAAGCCAAGGCCAACATCATCCTAAATGGAGAACAATTGGAATCATTCCCTCTAAAAATGGGAACAAGACAGGGATGCCCTCTTTCACCACTGCTATTCAACATAGTCCTTTAAATACTAGCCAGAGCAATTCGAAAGATGAAAGAAATTAAAGGGATACAAATAAGAAAAGAAGAACTCAAACTATCATTATTTCCAGATGATATGATTCTATACTTAGAGGATCCAAAATATTCTACCGGAAAACTTTTAGAATTAATAAATGATTTCAGCAAAGTAGTGGGATATAAAATCAACACACATAAATCAATTGCATTTCTATACATCAGTGATAAACCCTCTAAAAATAAAATACTTGAGAATCAATTTAACAAAAGAGGTGAAAGACCTCTACAGTGCAAACTACAAGACACTGAAGAAAGAAATTGAAGAAGACCTTAGAAGATGGAATAATCTCCCATGCTCCTGGATAGGCAGAATCAATATTGTCAAAATAGCCATACTTCCAAAAGTGCTATATAGATTCAATGCAATCCCAATTAAAATCCCAATGTCATTCCTTATAGAAATAGAAAAGGCAATCATGAAATTCATTTGGAAGAATAAGACACCCAGAATAGCCAAAGCAATCCTTAGCAAGAA
>PVHX01011367.1:0-64612 GCA_004024805.1 Geosciurus inauris | reverse complement strand
TGTGTGCGTGGGGTGCGGAGTGGGGGCAAGTGCTGGGAGATTCTGAGTGGGGGGCATGAGTGTACAGTGCATGAGTCTGAGAGCGGGAGAGGGAGTGACAGTGGATAAGGTATCCTGGCTGTCACTAAGCATCTGTGGCTCTCTGAGGGGCTATTAGTGTGTTACCTGCTTCCAGGTAACATCGGAGAATGTGAGAACCAGAGCAACCCATCCCGCCCTGGAGTAATCCAGAAAGGAGGTCCCTCCCCCACCGCACTGCGGTTGCCAGGGTAGCGGAAGGGGCCTCCCTCCCGAGGGAAGCGCAGCTTCCGGAGCCCCGCTCCTTATATGGTGTCTTGCTTTCCTCTGCATCTCTGCTGCCAGCCTGCCAGCACGCTCCTCCTTCTCCCTCCTCCCTGTTCCATCCTCTGTCTTGCAGCTTTTGGACAGGTTCTGGCTGTGACCTGGGGGTTTGGGGCCAGCACTTTGGGGAACTGAATAGATCCGCATCTCTTCCCACCGCCACCCTTATCCCCAGGTAGCAACTTCCCGATCACCTGGAGACCTAAGTAAAATCTCCAACAGCACCAAAGACCTGGCTGCGGGCACTGTGCAGTCCTGTTCAGCCATGGCCACACTGCTGGGTGTCACACAAGCAGTGCCTAGAGTGCCTGGGTGCATGTCTCACACAGAGCTGGGAGGACCAGGCCAGCACCGAGACTCAAGGAAGTGGGGGCAGGGATAGGCAGGAGCTGGTGTGTGTGCACCAGTGAACCCGCAGGTGAGGATAAAGGGCTTCAAAGGGAAAGGTCCTGCCAGGGCTCTTCCGCGGTTGCTCATACTGCAAAACCGGGATGGGCAGGGGCAGCGAGGATCCAGAAAGGCAGTGTCCAGCGGCCCCCGCTGCTTTTAGGCAAGATATTCTGAGACCCTGGGCGGGCGCAGCAGGTAAACAACCTGCCCTTGCCCGCCCTCGTTGTCTAGTGCTGGCGAGGCCGCGGGGGCTCGCTGGTCCCCAGCGCGGTCCCTCCGGTCTCGCCCCGCAGAAGGAGCCTGCGTCCCGGGTGGGAGGTACGCAGGGGAGCGGATTAGTCACCCGGAGCGTGCAGGGGGCGGGTCCTCGCTCGGCGCCCGCCCAGGCGGTGCGAGTGGGCGCGGGGGAGGCGGGGCCTGCGGCGGCGGGCGCGGGCGGAACGCTGGCGGGAGCCTGCGGCTGAGCCAATGGGAGCCGGGCTCGGCAGGGGCCGCCCACGGGCCGCGGGCAGCATAAAGAGCCCGCGGCGGCAGCTCGGCGCAGAGCACGGGCGTTGCGTCCTCTCTGCTCTCCTGCCGCAGAGTACCGGCCGCACCTGCCGCACCTGCCGCACCTGCCGCACCGCGGCTGCTGCACTCGGGCTCCCGCCGCTCCGCAAGCCGCCCCGAGCCCCGCCGCCGTCGGCTCCCTGCGCTCTCTCAGCGCCTGTCCCAGAGTAGTTCTCAGCCTGTTCGGGGCGCAGCCACCTGCCGCAGATGGAGCTGGACCACATGACCAGTGGCGGCCTCCACGCCTACCCCGGACCGCGGGGCGGACCAGCGGCCAAGCCCAACGTGATTCTGCAGATCGGTAAGTGCCGCGCCGAGATGCTGGAGCACGTGCGGAGGACCCATCGGCACCTGCTGACCGAGGTGTCCAAGCAGGTGGAGCGCGAGCTGAAGGGGCTGCACAGGTCAGTGGGCAAGCTGGAGAACAACTTGGACGGCTACGTGCCCACGGGCGACTCGCAGCGCTGGAAGAAGTCCATCAAGGCCTGCCTGTGCCGCTGCCAGGAGACCATCGCCAACCTGGAGCGCTGGGTCAAGCGCGAGATGCATGTGTGGCGGGAGGTCTTCTACAGACTGGAGAAGTGGGCTGACCGCCTGGAGTCCATGGGTGGCAAGTACCCCGTGGGCAATGAGCCAGCCCGCCACACGGTCTCCGTGGGCGTGGGGGGTCCTGAGAGCTACTGCCACGAGACTGATGGCTACGACTACACGGTCAGCCCCTATGCCATCACTCCACCACCAGCTGCTGGTGAGCTGCCAGGTCAGGAACCAGCTGATGCCCAGCAATACCAGCCCTGGGTGCCTGGAGAGGATGGGCAGCCAAGCCCTGGTGTGGACACACAGATCTTCGAGGACCCACGGGAGTTCCTGAGCCACCTGGAAGAGTACCTGCGGCAGGTGGGTGGCTCCGAGGAGTACTGGCTCTCCCAGATTCAGAACCACATGAACGGGCCAGCCAAGAAGTGGTGGGAATTCAAGCAGGGCTCTGTGAAGAACTGGGTGGAGTTCAAAAAGGAGTTCCTGCAGTACAGCGAGGGCACCCTGTCCCGAGAGGCCATCCAGCGGGAGCTGGACCTGCCGCAGAAGCAGGGGGAGCCGCTGGATCAGTTCCTGTGGCGCAAGCGGGACCTTTACCAGACACTGTACGTGGACGCCGAGGAGGAGGAGATCATCCAGTATGTGGTGGGCACCCTGCAGCCAAAGCTTAAGCGCTTTCTGCGCCACCCACTGCCCAAGACCCTGGAGCAGCTCATCCAGAGGGGCATGGAGGTGCAGGATGGCCTGGAGCAGGGGGTCGAGCCAGCTGGCCCCCAGGTGCCCACTGAGGATGAGGCCGAGGCCCTCACTCCCGCCCTCACCAGTGAGTCTGTGGCCAGTGACGGGACCCAGCCGGAATAGAGGGCAGCCCAGGGCCCCCAGCCTGCCTCCCACCGCCATCCTGTGGCTTTGGCTAACCAGGACTTGATCTGGCACTGATGCCCACTGGGGCAGCCCTCATCCAAACAGGCACCCTCAGCCTCTAGGCCCTAACTGCAGCCCTGCCACCTAGGTGTGTGCTAAGCCCTGAGCAGCCCAGAGCTCCTCCCCTTCAGGGCTCCTGCTGTCACCCTCACCTCTGTCTTCCTGGTCCTGCCTGCCTGACCCGGGTAGCCCCACCCAGCCCCACCCTCCCCACTCTGAGGCCATCACGGAAGATCCCCAGCCTCCTCATTCTGCTCCAGTGCCTCTGGGCACACGCAAAACCCAGTGTCCAGAAGGTGGGGACCACTCACAGTGCCCCTGGGCAGAAGGCAAAGCAGAACCAGGGCTGAGCCTCAACTTCCGGCACGCCATCCACTCCTGGCAGACACTGCAGAGCCAGCTGGCACTCTCGTCGCCCCCTAGGGCAGACGGCCAGCCTCGGGCAGCATGGCTCCCTTCTCAGGGAGACCCTCAGCTGCACATGCAGCAGCAGCAGCAGCAGCAGCAGACCTGACATCCTGGCGCTTCTTGGCCCCCAGGTGAGTCCCCACCTCCATAGCATCTTAGAGGTGGGAGGGTCCAGGGCCCAGCCCGTTGTCCAGGTGAGCCTATTGAGGCTCAGAGACTTCCCCAGCAAGTTAGCTGCAGAGATGGTGTGGGGATGACGTGGGGGTGCAGAGAGACCCCAAGAATCAAGGAGAGGGCTGGGGTGGAAGGCAGTGTGGGAGAGCTTGCTCAGCCTGCTCACAGGGACCCTGTGCTTTCTCATCTCAGCATAGTGATTCATGCCCAACGTGAAGGGTCTGAGCTGTGCTCGGTGACTCAGCTGTGGCGGGCAGAGAGTCCCAGAGGGGCCAAGTCCTCAAATCTGGCTGAGGCAGCAGCCAGCACTCGGAGCCAGGAGAATAACAACAGGTAACAGAGCCCCATCCTTCCTGTCCCAGACTGTCCTCCGCCATCCTGCCCAGGCATGAGCTCACCCCATCTCCTGGGAAAGCTGAGAGTCTGTACCCAGACCCGGGGTACTCCAGCCCAAGCGCCTGTCTGTCCCCCAGTCCTGCCTGGGAGCCTACTGCTGTGTTGCTGATGGCCCTGCTCCTTCTTCAGGTCTCGGCTGCCGTGATGTCCTTGCTGCTGAGCCTGGCACTGTCTTCCCCTCTCTCAAGGCTGCCTGCACAGAAGCCCCAGGACAGCTGAGAGAGGGCCGCTGCAGAGAGGAGGCGGTCTGGCACCAGGCAGCGCCCCAGCTTGGCCTGAGAGCTGGTTGTGAGGACGGACCAGCGTGAGGGCCAGGGCCTGCTGCTACGCCCGCCCCGCTGGCCACCAGCTGCCCGCCCCTAGAGCCACTGAAGTCAAAGCCAGGGGTCCACTACCTTGGCTCTTCCAGCAGGGAGTCCCTGCTTGCTGTGTGGCCATGGCCTGCCAGATCCTTTCAGGAGCCCCGAAGCCAGGGCCCCAGCCCCTGCCCAGCAGCCCCAAGCCCAGCCCCAGGAGATCCTGAGGCCTTTACTCCTGGGCTGTTCCAGGCTCTCTGTCCTGCCCTGGCCCTGCTTTTGCCCAGGCTTGACCCTGGGCTCCTCGTGTCTGCAGCTGGAGCAGCCTGGGCTGAAGTTGTGGAGGTTCCTCTTTCTGCCTTGCCCATTGGGGTTCGAGATTCTGGGGACCAGCTCTGCAGATGACCTGATGAATCCTCCACCCTGTGCCCCTGTCCACCCCCCACGGATTTTATTTTTGCACATAAGCCATAACTCATGCTCATTGGCTGCAGGGAGGCCCTGGGGCCTGGGGAGACCTCAGAGGATGTGCCCTCCCACCAAACTACGCCTTGAAAGTCCAGCCAGGCCTGAACCCCTGCCACCTTACCTCGAAGACAGACTTTTTATAAGATTTTGTTAATAAAACACTGAAACTTGTGGAGTGTTTCTGCTGCCTTTCTGGGGATGTGGGCTGGGCTGGAGGGGAGCTTCGAGGGAGGCCCTGTGGCCTGAGTGGTGGCTGTGGAGCCCCCATGGATCTTGGGGTAGGGGAACACTGCTACATGCCCCCTCCACCAAGAGAAACCTCCAAGGTCCTGGTCCTCAGCCTCTAGGGACCTGAGGGCTCCACCCCAGAGGCCACCTCCCTGTGCCACCCAGCCTTGTTCACACTGAGCAGAGGACCATCCCTCTGAGTCCTGCAGGACAAGGGTTACTTGTCCACTACCAGGGCTAGGTCCATAGCTTGCTCAGGCCCTGGCCTGAGGGGTGTGGCCCAAGCAGGGCCCTGCCAGTAGGGACCATCAGTCCTGGCCGCGGGATCATGAGCTTGCTGTCTCTGAGCTTCGTTTCCTCCGAGAGGGCGAGCTCTCCCTGGCGAGGATCCATGCACAGGCTCAGGAACTTGGAAGTGAGGTAGTTGCTACCTGCAGGAAGCTAGCCTCTCAGCCTTTGTAGAAAGTGCCAGGTTCCCAGTGGGAGGGAGAGGTGACTTGTAGGGGGCTTGAACCCCTGTACTGGTCAGTGCTCAGTGAGAAGCAGGGCTGCTAGGAGACAGGCAGTGAGGGAATGATCTCAAGGAATTGTTTTCATGAGCACTAGGACAGTCTACAATCCGTGGGCGGTTGGAACTCTCGGCACAGTGTGAGGTCGGTGTCCACAGGCAGCTTCTCTGCAGGGCAGCCCCTCTGCCCATCAGCCTTCCAGCGCTGCGTCAGGTGCCCCGGGCTCGTCCTCCATAAGCCAGCAGATTCTGGGCACTCCTTACCTCTACAAAACAGCTTCAGAGCATCCCCTGATGAAGGTTGACTGACTCACTCCCCAGGTCATCTGCAGGTGTTGCTCTGTTGCCCATGGACCCCTCTGATGGTGTTGCTCTGCTGGGAGGAGTCCTGGGGGCAGTGAGGGCAGGGCGGCAGTGCCAGCCCAGTCCGGCCTGGGTAGAGCTGGCCCTGCTGGGTGCCTGGCCGCAGCACGGCCCTCGCTGTACCTGCTGGGGGCAGGATAGAGCCTGCCGGGACACGGAGGCCCGGGGCCCAGCACACAGATGGAGCAAAGACAGCCACCTGCCGCCAGGAAATGTGCCCCTCCAGGCAGGCCAGCAGGTATCCCTGAGTGCAGCTCTCCATGTGAAAAGGGCTGCCTCTGTCCCCTCTCCCTTGTTTCTTTTAAATAATGAAACTGTTGATAAGAATGGGGAGAGGAGAGTGGCAGGGACAGGAGGTGGGCGCCACCATGGTGGGAACAGCGCCCTGTGCCCCACACGCACAGCTGTTCACAGGGAAGGCTGGCAGCCAAGGATGCTTGCTGCTTCCCCTTTAATAAGTCGCCCCGTCACTGACAAGGGCTGGAGGTGCAGCTCAGTGGTATCTGTTCCCAGAAGGGGCAGAGGGCCTGGCAGCAGGGTGTGGCGTGGGGCGGGTGGCCCAGCTGCCCACGGACCTCCCAATTCCTGGAGCCCGAGTCCCCAGGCTGGGAGGCTCCTGAAGTGGCCTCCACCCTGGCCACTCAGCCTCATCTCACTGTGGGGCAGGGAGACTGGGACACAGAGAGGCGCCACCTCAGGCTTTGGAACAGAATCGGGACTGGGGGCAGGTGTCTGGGAGACCCACGGGCCCACCTGCAGACCCAGTTTGGTGGGAGACCTCTGGCCAGGGGAGCACAGGCATGAAACTCCAGGGCTGCCACATGCTGTCCACTGCCTTTCTCTGAAATCCAGTCTGTCTCAGTGAGCAGGCACCAGGACTTGAGGGCCGGCGTCAGGCTGGCTGGGCCAAGGGTTTCAACCAAGGAACCTCCGTGCCCTGCCAGGGTGGGCTTGCACACGGCCTTACCTCTGGGGTCTGAGAGAGGAGGCAAGCTGCAGAGGCGCGGGGCCAGGGAGGGCAGTGCCAGTGAGGCCCGGCCGACCCACGGACAGCTCCTGAAGCAGGAGCACTTGGCGGGGGCAGGGCTGTGACAGGCACTGTTCAGAGTGGGAAAGGAAGGCACAGGAGAACCCTGTGAGGGGGCCCAAGTGGGGTTGTGAGGAAGCCTGGCCAGGAGGGGCAGGAGGCCATGGCGCAGCGCAGCCCCGTGCTGGCTCCCCACCCAGACCTGCAGCAGATATGCCCTCTCCATGGAGCAAGGGCCTGTGTATGCGAGACCATGATCCAGGATCTGGGCCTGTCACTAAGTGTTGGGCTGAGTGTTGGGGTGCCCCCTGAGTGGAGGGTGGTTTTTGGGGACACAGGCTGAGTGTCTGCAGACATGCAGGTAGAGAACCTGAGGTGAGCTCGAGGAGGAGGGGAGGAGGGGGAAGGGGAGAAGAGGGAGAGAGGGCAGCACCAGAGGCCATTTGGAAACCGCATGCTAAATCCTCCCTGGGCTTGGTAAGACCCAGTGGACCGCAGGGCAGCGAAGGTGACGTGGGAGAGGCAGAGCTGCAGAGGCTCTGATGTCCTGTATGAGTGACAGGTGACCAGCACCTGCCATCAGTATGCCTTTCCAAGCAGAGCCCCTCCCCAAAGATCAGAGAGGGTTGGGCAGGCCCTGCCCCTCCACCCGGGCTCCAGTGATACTGAGAGGCCAGGCCTGGCCCTGAGGATGCATACTCACCTCTGCTCCTCCCTCAAATTGTGCCAGCGTTGGGCTGGGTCCCACAGGCCAGCAGAGCCAAGTCCAGTCAGGATCAGAGGCTCCACTGCTACAGTCAGCCACTGCCCAGCATGCAGGGAGGGGCCGTCTCCACACCTGCTTCCTTGGTGCATGATGGGCCCTGACAGCTCCCTTCAGCAGTGACACACAGTGCTCTGTTTCGGGCATAGAGGAAGTCAGTCCTTCCTGCAAGGACAGATTTGATGAACAAAACACAAGGCCTGCGCACCCAGGTCTGGCCTGTAGGCCTGGCTCTCCTGCACTGGGGCCCAAGGCCAGCTGCCCAGCACCACCCAGACAACACGGGCCCGGCCTCCCCTGACCCAGGATGGGGCAGCTAGGCCACAGAAGCAGGTGTAGGTGCCCAAAGAGGCCACTGTGCCCTAGCTGGCCTGTGAGAGAAGCCCCGAGCAGCTGCCAGCCCCATAGGCGTCCTTGGCCTGTGGGAAAGGCCTGTCAATTTCTGACCTGCTCCCCTGCCGTGGTTGAGGGCATGGGGATCCTCGGTGCCTCGGGAAGTGCGGCAGCTCATGGCTCACTACCGTGGGCTCACACCTGAGCCTGCTGGGGATGGCCAAGGCCCCTCTACCTCCTGGCTGGGTTCTTCCTGCCTGCCCCTCCTCCCTCCCAGCCCATGCTAGAGATTGAGACTCTGCCTGTGTCCCTGCCCCGGGCTCTGCTTCCTGGGAAGCCAGTCTAAGACTAGGCAGGAGAAGAGGTGGGCAACTCTTGTCTGGGCACAGGTATGCGCAGCACTGTGGGCCCCTGTGGTCCCTGTGAACCCAGGGGGCTGGCTGGGCTGGCTTTGACACCAGTACCTCGGGGGCAGGGCACTGCCTCCACTCTCAGGACCTGCCACCCCTGACCCTGGTCAGCAGTGCCCTGCAGGGGATATCAGTTGTCACCCGCTCCAGCAGCTGCCATCCTTAATGGCAGGGTGACCTCCTACTACTGCCCACACTGACCCCCATGTACCTCTCCTGCCAGAGACAAGGTGATGTGAGCTTGCTGGGTTCTGTGTTCTGGTGAGGGAGCGAGGCTGGAGCTCAGGGTCCTAACCCTGGTGTCCCCAAGATGCTCAGGAGGATGACCTGGGTGAGGGGAGGCCATGGATCCTCATGGAACCCTCATCATCTGACCCCTGCCCCAGGCTCGTCCAGAGTGCCCAGCAGGTGCTCTGATGTCACAAGCATGGGGTGGCACACATTGGCCTGCCCCCCCTTGTCACGGGAACCGCAGTCTGTCTCCGTCTTCACTGCCACTCTGCTCTCTGCACCCGTGAGAACCCTCTCCCAGCCCCCGGCCACAGACACAACTCTGCTGCTCTCTCTTCCGTCTCGGCCATCCCAAGCAGCGCCCTCAGCCCCAGCCCCAGCTCCCACCCGCCCTCCCCATCCCCAGAGGCCCGGATGCCCTGGGAAAGCTGGGCAACCTTCCCTACCCCAGGCAACTGTTTAGATGCGGCCTCTTCCCAGCTGTCCACAACCTGCCTGTCCTGCGGTGACTGGGCTCCCCTGCCACTTCTTCAGGCCTCTAGGTGGCCTCCCTGCCTCTGGAACTGGGTCCCAATCCGGCAAGCCTCCTGGGCCGGGCAGGGAGGCAGCCACGCCCCTCTCCCCCTTCCTGGTCAGGTCTGCAGACTCACCTTGCCCTCTGTCTGTGTCCACGCCTCACCCTTTCCTGTGTCTCTGTGTCTGTCTCTGCCTCCCTCCTCTTTCTCCTCCTGCCTCTTAGTTCCCTGTCTCCTCCTCTTGCCACGCACTGGGTCCTCCCAGGATTTCTTCACCAGAGCCCCTTGGGTGGTGTGGACTGCTGACCTCGTTCCCTCCCCAGGGCTCTTCACGGCTTGCTCTGCGTGCCTGAATTTCACAGTGGGTTTCTGCTTAGCTCAGTCCCCGGGGTCCCTCCAGCGTGCCTTCTCCCTTCTCCAGGAGCTGGACCTCATCATGCTGTGTCCACGTAGGGCCTTGGCCAGGGCAGTTAGAACACCCAGGGGTACTGCAGGAGGGCTATCGTGCTTGGAGGCTGTCCCCCAAAGACAGCAGTCCCCTGAGGAGGGAGTGACTCCTGCCCAAGGGTATCCAGATGGGGGCAGTTGAGTCCCTGCCAAGAGGGGCCCCTTATTTCTTCAGCTTAGAGGAGGTCAGCAGGGCACCCTGTGCTGTGTGTGATACTCCCCTTCACTGCCTCCAAACTCTGGGTGTCCCATGGGGCCTCTGAGCCACCCTTTCTTCAGAGAATGGCCACGGTCTGACAAACTCCCCTCACCCCAGAGCCCTGCTCTTCCTGCACTCACCCAGGTGCCACTGTGGGCAGCGGGCATTCCTGACCCTGCTGTTTGGATTGGCCCTCGCTCGGTGCTCTCTGAAAGCAGATCCCACGCAAGCCCTGGGATGCCCCCCACCTGCAGGATCCCAAAAGTGGCCTCGCAGGGAAGCACGGCCCTCTCTCTGCCGGGACCCCAGGCTCTGCGCTGGCTCTCCCTGCAGAGCCTGGTCTGTGCCGGGGGCCATTCGTAGCCTCTGCTGTCCTCTGTGGTTATCTTGCCTCTGCTTTGCCCTGTACCTGGATGATCTTGCTGGAAAGTGTCAGTCCATCTCTCTACGCTCAGGGCCACTAAGGAACAAGACTCCTCGTTCCCACAGAATGGGAGTGGGAGGCTGTGGCAGGGGCCAGGAACCTCCTCCATTCACATGGCCCTGTCTCTGTCCACTGCAGGATACACTGGCCCCACTGAACAACTCAGAAGGACTTCACAGGAGGCTCTGACATCCCCTAGCAAAGGGACTGAGGATGGGATGGGGCCTTAAAATAGGACCTGGCCTCAGAGAGCAGAAACACTGATCCTGGGATCGAGCAAGGGCTTGCGATCCACTGGGACCTCCATATCTCCGGGAACCCTCTCTATGTGTGGAGCCTGTACACTCCTACTTCCCCACAAGAGAAGATGGGGTGTGGGCTGGGCTTCCCTGGGCTGGTAGTAGGCACCTGGGGTAAGGGGGAGGGTCGCCTGTTAGTCACCCAGCAGTGTTGACTGGCAGAGCAGGGGCTTGAACCCACCAGGGATTCCGTTCCAGCCCTGGACCACAAGGGCCCCCCGGCATCTGGACCTGGAAGATTGTGGGTGCCCAACTTCCTGGCTCCTGAGCCTCAAAGCCCACCCTGTTGCCCATCCCCACATGGCAGTGTCCCCACGGACAGGGCTGCCCCAGCAGTCTTCCTCAGACATGACGTCCTCCAGCCAGCCTCTGCCTCCAGGCCCTCTGGCCAGCCCTGCAGCTGCTCCCTGGGAACTGCTCCCTAGCAAGGACCCCCGTCCTGCACATCCTACCTGTGGTGGGTGGGATGGCCCCCGCGTCCGCACCTCCTGTTGGGCTACTGGCCTGGCATGGGGGTACCAGAGGTGCTTGTCACTAACCTTGAAAGGAGGAGCTGAGCCAGCTCCCTGGCTGGGCCCAGTGTACTCACAAGGCACAAGAAAGGTGCCCGGGGAGACGATGAGAGCTGGACTGAGGATGGAGCCAGGCTGGAGTGACTCCCCCAAGACACCGCGCTGTGTGACTGGCTTCCAAGACCCGGGGAGCTGCCTGGAGCCCGCAGTGTGGGCAGCTCAGAGGCCGCAGAGGGTGGCGGACTCTCCACTGAGCCTGCGGGGCACAGGGCAGGCTGACCTACAGATCCCGAGAAGATGAATGCCAGTTTTAAGGCCACTGAGGTTCTGTCCTTTGTTAGGGCCTCACAGTCCCTGCTGGCTGTGTGTGGTCTCTCTGTGCTTTAATTTCCTCATCTGTGAAACGGGGAGATGACGGCGTTGGCTCCTGGGACGGCCGGGGCTCATGGACAGCTTGTCCTTGGAGCTGCCCCTCAGGGCTGGTGTGCCCCCCCCTTTGCTGGGTGTTGGGATGTGGCTCCCCTGGCCCATGCACTGGTGCTGCACAGTGAGTGGGACCTGCAGGACTGCGTCGGTGGCCTCAGCCCGAGGCCTGGGCTGTACTCGTGGCTGTTTCCCCTGCTGCTCAGTTTGAAGCTGTTGATCTTTATGAGCCGTTTCTCTGCATTTCCACCTTCTCCCCTCTCCACCATCCAGGCGTTGCTATGGGAACCAGGCTGGGGTACCCACGGCATCCCTGATGGATGTGTTGAGGCCCAGGCAGGGCCACAGAGGTGTGTGTGGTGTGCGTGGTGTGCACATGCGTGGGCTGGAGGATCAGCAGCTTGACAAGGGTTCCTGGGGCTTCATGATTGGGGCCAGGAGCAGGAATTGTTAGAAACCAGCCCCCGCCGTGTGTCCAGCACCCCGCCCAGGGCACAGCCGGGCACTGCCACTATCCCTTTCTTCACGGCCACTCCTATTGTCACCCCTGGGGGTGATATCACTGTCTTGGGGTGCCCCATCACAGCAGCTTCGACTCCCTCCCTGCTGCCTGCTTTGACCTCTCCTGACCCTGGTGGCTGGCTGTGTCCTGCCTCCTGCTCACAGGCCCACTCATTCCACCCTACTGAGTCTCAGCCTCCCCAGCAGTAAGGTGGGCTATCGGAGCTACAGGCTATGGCCAGACTCAGGACAGTGACAGTGGCCTGGGCCCTGCAGACCTTCCCTGTGAGCCACCCCTTGGATCCTGCCTCAGTTTCCCCATCACCACAGTGGAAGCACTTGGGCTGTTTACAGGTCACCAAAGCCACCTGGCCCCAGTTTGCAGGCCCACCGGCAGGTAAGCTGAGGGAAGGGGCAGCGGCTCTGCGCTAGGCCCCTCCCAAAGGCCCCACTGCTGCCTTAGGGACCAAGCCCTCAGCATGTGAGTCCATACCCAAAGCGGGACACAATCAATGTCACCAGTGTCTCCTTACTTTCTGCGGGGACTGGCAGGACTTGCTGAGTCACACTGGGCTCTTTGCATTTCTGTTGTGTGGTCCTGCTGAGGCCACCCATATGTCCTTGCTCTCGAGAGACTGGTGGAGACAGCCTGGGGGGCTGGCTTTCTCTCCCAAACATGGCAGGCTTGGCTCCAGTGACCCTGGGATCAGGGGCTGAGGCTGCTGATCTGGACTTCCTGGGCACCCTTGGTGTGCTAGGCATCCCTGGCACCCGTCGCCCCTGGACCAGGCAGGTGCACTGGAAAAGGCTCTACTCAGGCTCCTAGGCCCCGTGGGCCAGCTGGGGGGTGGCCTCTGAGGCCTGAGGCCGTGAGATGGTCAGACAGACGAGGAAGTATGGTCAGTGCTATCTCCAAGGCCCTGAGGACCATTGCCAGAGCCCATCTGCAGTGCAGGCCGCATCTGGAGCTTGCCTCTGCTCTTGGCCCAACTCAGCTGTGGACACTGGTTTCCCCTCCACTATGGACAGAGGCAGGGACAAGACCAGGCCAAAAGACATCAGGGCCTCCAAACCAACTGCGGCTCCTAGGAAACTCATGGGCAGCCACTGTAGGGTGGGGTCCACTCCGGGAAGAAAGGGCTAGTTAAGCTTCTACCAGGTCAGCACACACCAACGCGTTTTAGTTTCCTTCATCTTCTTTAGATCCATGCTCAGGAAGGGATTCAACCACAGAGGGGACTCTCCTCCAGCCAGACAACCTGCACGGAGTCTCAAACCTGTCCTCCTGTGGGGAAGGAGTGGCTAGTCTCCTGGACTCCAGACCCAGCTTCCCAGTGGCCAGGTGGGAGGGACGGGGGTCCTACCTGGCACCCAGTGTGCAGCTCTGCCAGGAAGAGGCGTTCATGCAGGGGAGGGACCAGGGGTTCCCTGACCAGGGCCAGTTGTTCATGCAGGGGAGGGACGAGTGTCTGCTGTCCTTCTCCAGTTCCACCCAGGGCAGGCTCGTCACCAGGCCTCCTGGTGGCAGATCCCAGAGCTTCAGGGCTCCTCCACTTGCGCTTGCAAAGGCCTGTGACAGGGTCCTTCTGTGAGGGACACAGGTGCCCACCCCTGTCCATCACACACCATCAGGTGACCTTGGGTGGACAACCAGATTTTCGTAGGTCTCAGTTTCCCTGTCTGCAGAGACAACTGAGGTCTTAGGACAAGCCCCAGGCCAAGGACTATGTAGAGCATCTGCCACCCAGAGCTACCCCGTGGCTTCTATGTCAGTGAGGAGCGTGGCGTCCACCTGGTGAGGTATGTGCCAGATGCAGGAGAGAGCAGGCAGGGCACGGTCCCCTGAGCAGCACCACCCACCAGCATGGGGCAGCACCTCTGGAGCTAAGGGCTGGCAGCTCTGTGCCTGGTGGGGAGCCCGGCTCCCTCCCACGTTCGCCCCTGGCACCACAGACCCTCAACGCGGTGGCCCTGCCCTCCCGCACCACCTGGCCCCTCCTGACTGCCCTTCCAGGGGCAGAAAGGAGTCCGCCTCTGACCTCGCTAGCTGGAGAAGAGAGGTTGGAAGGAGAATATTTGCTAAAAGTAAAATCACGATTCATTCACATATCAGGGGCCCTGTTGAGGCCTTTGACTGCTAATGAATGGGGGAGTCAGTCAGAGGTGAAAATGGACTTGGAATTTTAAAACCCACAAAAAGTGATCTGCAGGCTCTTGCAGCTCCACAGCCACCACCCAGCAAAGTCCAGAGAGGGGCAGTACAGTTCCGCCCCATCCACCCCACAGAGTGCAAGAGGGACCATGCCCCGTCCATCCACGCGGGTGCCGTGCCCTGATGCCACAGCCACCCTGGCAGCACCAAGGAGGAAGAGCCGGCTTGCACGCAGCGAACTGGACACCTGGCAAGACGGACTTGCAGGAGGAAATGTTTATTTTGCTCACGGTTTCAGAGATCTTGCCCCCGGCCGGCTGAGTCTACCGCTCTGGGCCCAAGGTGAGAAAGCATGGCAGAGGAGGACACGGGGAGGGAGCACCCACGGGCTCTTGGCGGCCAGCGGGGGGAGGGGGTGGGGGAGAGCAGACACCCCCTTCGAGGCACCCCCGTGACCCGCCCCAAGCCACCTCCCACCTCCCTACAGTCACTACCCAGTAGGTCCCCTCAGACCAGGACAGTCCTGATGGACGGCTTGGGCCCAGCTTCTGCAGTCCTGTCCCCCCACCACTGAACTCCCCTGGTCAGCACAGGAGCTGCCTCAGCCATAACAACAGGCCCTAAAAGTGGTCTGAGAAGAAAAAGGAGCCGTCCGAGAGGAGGAGCGGGAAAGAATAACCCGTCCAGTCCGCTCGAGGTCACTGAGCAGCTGGAGTGACTGAGGCTGGTCTTCGTAGAGGGGCAGACATACAAAGGACAGAAATGACAGAGCCTACCATCCATACAATGGTCCCTTCTGGTCCTTCCATTCAGCGAGGGGCCACTGGTGAGTCCCGGGACCCTGTGAATCTGCGAGGCCCTCTGTGCCATGGCCTTGGCTGCATGTCCTGGGGACGGGCTGGGATGGTACAGCCCTGGGGCCCCTGATGGGATGGGCTGCGGTGGCTTTCTTTCCTGAGATTGCCTGAGACCTACCCTCGGCCCCTCTGCTTGGTGACCTGGGCAACCGTTGCCATCTCTGAGCTGCTGTCCTTTGGAAAGACTCCTCTGTGCACATGGTGCCCTCCTGCCACCAACGCACCTCAGCCCCGGCCTCCCCAGCCCCAGGTATGTGGCTGGCTGCTGCCCAGCAGTGAGCCAGCTCTTTCTGTCAGCGGCTCGCTGGGTCATCCAGCACTCCCTGCGCGTCACAGAGGCCGGAGGGGTGACAGAAGCCATTTTATTCCAAGACTCATCTTGTGAGTGAGGCAGACAGAGAGGGCCAAAGCCTCCTGGGGCAGGGAGACCTTGGGAGAGGGGGCTGGGTGTTCAGTTCTCTGTTCCAGGCCTGGTAGGCACCTTGCCCAGCCTTTGTACTTCAAGGGACACCTCCTGAGCACCCTTGGGGCCCAGGGGTCACCTCTGCTGCAGAGGGCTGGAACATGGGAATTCGTGAGGGCAGCGAGGCCAGGGGAGGGAGGAGTCCCGGGCTCAGCTGGGATTGAGGCACCTTCTCCCTCTCTCCCCTGCCTTCCTCCCCTGGGGTGCCCGCACCGCCTTCTGCCCATCATGGTTGGAAGGCCCAGCGGTCTTGCCTCAGGGGGCCCCTGAGCACTCCTTGAGCCCCGACTGGCTCTGAGGCCTGTTGGCCATGCGAGGCACGGGCCTTCCCTTGGCTGTGCCCAGGTTCTGCTCGGAGGCTCATGGGAGGGCAGAGGCAGGCCACCCGTGGCAGGTGGGCCATGGCCGTCACCCCCAGCTCTCTGCATGCTTGCCTGCAGCCCCCACACCGCCTCCCAGGCCCCCAGCTTCCCACCCGCCTAGCTCCCCTACGCCAGGGCACTGCCTTCCCCACACCTCTGCCCCTGCTGCTGCCTGGAAGCCCCTTTGCTGGGTGCACAGAAGCCCCTTCCTGCTTCTGTAGGACGCCACCTACCCAGGCATGAACCCCCACCGCCCAAGCTCCTCACAGGGAAAGACTCAGCGCCCTCAGCAGAGCCACATGTGGCAGGGGCATCTCTGCCGGGGGAACTTAGCACAAGCACCCAGTGACCTGCCCTGGTGTCACCAGGCTGAACCCGTTTGTTTTTAGACGCTGTCACTGCAGGGGTTGAAGCTGGGTGCTGATGACGGCCACCACCCCCTTGTCACCTGAAGGGAACTCTGGACCTGCTCCCTCTGGCCCAGGTGCCATGTCGATGCTCCAGATGACCCTGGACTCACAAAGCACCACGGCATGTGACAGGTCTGAGCCCAAGTTAAGGAAGAAGAAATGAGGCGCCCTGGTCCGGGGGAGTCACCTCCCTGCTCCACGCACAGCTCCAGACAGTGTGCACACCACACCCCAGCAGCAGCCCTGGCGAGGCTGGCCCTGACCACCTGGGAGAAGGCCCTGCAGCAGAGCCCGCCTTCTCCGGGCGGTGCCCACAGAGCGAGACCCGCTGCTCCTGGAGCTGCCTGGTTGTCGGCCAGGGGTGCGAGCAGGGAAGGTGCCCGCAGCATCGGTGGCACGGGCACCCAGCACGGGTGGCAGGGCTGGGGGCTGGAGCCTGGCAAGGGGGCCTCTGCACTCTTCGGCCCACCCCAAGCCTCTCCTGAGGCTCTGCCTCCCAGCCTCCCTTCCCAGCCTCGTCAGCCTGCTCAACTCTGGGTCTTGGGGGAAGTGAGGTTATGGTCAGGAGACCGCAGGCGTGGTGGGGATCTGAGGAGACAGATGGTGGGCAGGGGTCAGACCCCCACGCTGCTTTCCTGTGACATGTGACTGCCCAGGCCCCGGCCACCTGGACTCCTGCTGGGAAGCTGAGTCACTGGCCCAGACTAGTGGAAGGAGGAGGCAGCCAGCCTCTCCTGCCTCCCTCAGCGGGTCTTCTCTCTTGAAAGGGCCGAAGGGGACCTCTGCCACCTTGGGGCTTGAAACCTCAGAGGGCTTCCTCTTGCCACAAGACGGCCTGTGTTTTACAGGGCGTCGCCCTCTCTGCCATGTGGCCCACAGGGGCCTCCCCCGAGGGAAGCATCCACCTGTCACCCCCAGCCCCATGAGTGCAGGCCCCTGCCTGGGTGGACCTCCATGAGCTTGTCCGTCCGCTGTGAGACTTCTCTTCCCCAACCATTTGGCCATCTCCTATCTGTGCTTTAGGCCCCAGATGCAACGCCCCCTCTGTGAGGCCTGCCCAGACTCTCCCCGCGAACCCAACCCAGGTCCAGAGGCTCACTCCACAGAAAACCCAGTGTCAGAGAGCAGTGCCGGGGGAGAAACAGGCTGCCTTCAGAGAGCAGAGTGGAGACGAGGCAGCTGTGCTGATCAGCTTCTCCACTTGCCCAGAGCCGGCCGAGCTCCACGCTGAGCTGCCCCACCACACACAGAGCAGCCGTGCTCAGGCTGTCCCTCGCCTGTGCTACTCTGGTCCTGGAGCGGCAGTCTGCCAGGAGCTGCTCCATTCTGAGTTTCAGGGCTGAGGTGCAATGACTGCACACCTTCTCTTTGCAACTCATCAGCCACCATCTGCCAGGCACAACCATAGGGCACAGATGGATAAGTCAGTCGTGCTGGTAAGAAGGACGTGTGGACTTGTCCACTGATCAGAGGCGCAGGTGCACACGCCTAGCAAGCCAGGTGGGCAAACCAGGCCCACGAGCTCACCAAGACCAACGAATGCCGCAACCCCTCACTCCAGGTCCATCAGAGGAGGGGCCCCCTGTGACTGGACATGATGGCACCCTGACTCCATTCCCTGGTCACCTGTCACCAGCCTTGCTCAGGAAAACCACAAAGAACCTCCAAAATCCCTGTCCTTGGGCTTCAGCAGAGTGTGGTTTCTCCTGCCCGTGACGACCACGTCCCAGCTAACACCTCAAGCTGACCATCCAAGATGACACTTTGAAAGTGCCGACTCCCAGGACCCTGGCCAGGAGGCACTGACCTACTCTTCTGTCTCTTGGGGACTCCCCACCTCAGCTTTCCTCTGCCTTTCCTTCCCCCATCTGTCTACCTGAGGCCTGGTGCCCAGCTTTCCTCTGCCTCCCTCTCCCATCTGTCTACCTGAGGCCTGGTGCCCAGCTTTCTTCTGCCTTCCTCTCCCATCTGTCTGCCCGAGGCCTGGTGCCCTGGCTCTTGAACCTGCAGGTTTTCTTCCTTTTCCTGCTTGATCTGAGGCCAGCTGATTGGTCAAATTGATAGCTCATTAACTGTCTTTTACTTCATGTTTGCAAAACAAAAAGCAAAGTAAAAACACTGTTCCAGGAACACGAGGTCTCTGGTCTCCAGGTGAGGAGGGCTCTTGGGAGGGCTCCTGGCCTTGGGCTGTCTCTGGCTCTGGGCCCTGACTGTCCCTCTGTTCTGCCTTGCCAAGTCAGCTGTGCCATGCGTCCTGTCCAGACGTAATGGACCTTCCCATCTCTGTCTTGGCGCTGAGTTCCTGCCACAGTTTACTAGTAGCTCCCTCTGCCTGAAGATCTGTAAAGAGGACTGACCATACAGACACACCAAGGCCCCGACTGGTGTGCTTGAGCCTGCCCCCAGGAAGGACAGCTCCATCTCCCTTCTCAATGGCCCAAGGGAATCACAGGCTGCTGGTGCCTGGGAAGAGGAGGCCCAGATCCCAAGACCTCGCCAGGCTTTAACACTAGCGTAGCCCCTGAGTTACACTTTGGTATCACTCCAAAGTGGGAGGTAGAGTGGGAGGGTAACTCGACTTGTGGCTGCCGCAGCTTCTGCCTCCACCAGGACTGGCAGGAGAGCAACACAACACTAGCCACCACCCAGAAGCTCGCCGCCACCACCGTGGCCCTGTGGGTGAATGGCTGTACTTCAAGCTGCCCTGGACCCCTTGGCAGCCACACTCATAGCTGATCAAATTGCCCAACTTCCCTGGCAAACGGTCAGGCTGTTTTGATGTTACTGTGTCACTCAGAACAGGACTAGTGCCACCAACACTTCACAGGAGGCAACTTGGATAGGTGTCCCAGGAAAAGACCATCTCTGCACACAAATTTGGACAGAGATAAAAAGGTCTCCCAGCCTGAACCTGGTTCCTCCCTCTCTTAGGCCTAGGGTAGCTACCACAGTGTTGACCTTTGAATCATGTGCCCTGCGGTCACCCCTGTGGAGGAGGAGGACAATGAAGGACCATGTCCCATGAACACCCCTTTGCATTCCTATGAACCTGGCCAAGTCCAGGGAACCACGAGGGTGGGCCCGGATGGAATGTCCAGATAAGCTTCTTGAGGGACACAGTGAGAAAGCCGGGCAGCCAGTGCCATCCGCAGAAGCCGGTTTCTTTCACATGTGCCAGCGCAGCTGCTCCTTGGAATGGTGGCCAGACAGTGGACTCGGTGAGGCTGCTGCTTCCATGGCCTGACCTAGAGCCCCTCCTGCAGCGGGGCCTGGAGTAGGGCGCGGCGGAGAGGGCAGGGGCTCTGCGTCCAGCCTGTCACCACCAACTTGCCCCAGTAGCCGGTCAGTCAGTCTCAATTTGCCCTAAGCCTTCTGACAACTGCCCCGGTCGCTTCGGATGTCTCAGGGGGGTTCCTAGCAGAGGGGGGCTGGGAAGCAGGCTGCAGGCTCCCTCCCCCACCCCTAACCTGAGCTCTGGCATAAAGTTTCTAACAAGTCTCTTGAAGTTGTTTTCCAGAAGTAGTGTTCCTCAGGAGTGGGTGCCAGTGACCCAAAGGTGGACTTCGTTTCACGGTGACACCCAGATCTCCACCAGGGAAGAGCAGCAGTCTGGGTTCCACAACATGGGAGGCACACAGGACTCTCCCTCCGTCCCGAGGATGCTTTCCTTGTCCAAACGAGCTGCAGCATGCTCGGCTTTGGGGTCACAGTTGGGAAGCGATTGCCTGTGGTCCCCTCACTTGCTACAAATCAATTTCATTCTGTGACAGTGGTTCCTGGGGTCTGTTCTGGTTCTCTTCCCACCAGGAGGTGGACCCAGCTACAGCTTTTGGGAGGGAAGGCCCTCTCGTCCATGAAGCTCCTTGCAACGGCCTGAGGCAGTTCATCCAGGGGTCCTCATTTTGGAGCTTTCTGTGGCCCAAGACTGGCCTCCAGGCCCTGGACACTCAATTCTCTTCAGAGCCTAGTCCTGTCTTTGGGGAAAGGCTGAAGGTTAGAGACCTTGTGGGGGCTGCTCTGGGGGCTCCCTCAGGCTCCCCCTCACAGCTTCCAGGGTGGCCGCTGATTCTGTCCACCAGCCTGCCCTGATCTCAGCAGAGGAGGGGTCTGGCCCTTGCCTTCCTGGCACAGTTTTGCATGGGGAGCCCCTCCATGCCTGAGCAGCTGCGGCTTCTGGGGGATTTTCTGCCTCAGGAGATGGAGAGCCATGCTGACCATGGAATTCCCTCAAAAGACCCCGAGGTCAGCTATGAGCCTGCCCTACCTTCCCCAGAGGCTCTTCCAATGTCCCTGGGACAAACTCTCTCCCAGGACAAACTTTTTTAAAACAAGCCACTGAGAGCCTAGTCCTGGTGGGATTCCCCACTGCTTAAACTAGGCTCTAGGCACGTACTGTGCCCTGGAGGGGCCAGTCCCTAGCTGGGGGTCATCCCCAAGGCTGCATAGTAGCAGTAGCCAGTGGCCTGAGGGCGGGTGCTCCTTGGGATGGTGGCTGTCCTCAGCCTGCCCAGCCAGCGCTGTCTGTCGTTCAAACGTCTGAGTGGTGGTTTGCTGGAGAGCTCTCAGGTCCGAGGATGACAGTTGGCCTAGCCACACCCCCTCTAACTGTCGCTCAGGAGGGCACTGTAAATCCAAGGGGCCATCTGATGAGCGCAAGGGACAGCACCGTGGCCTGAGGGCATCTGTAGGAGTTTGTTCTTAACTCTCAGGATGCCCAGCAATCTCAGAATTTGGTCTGCACAGTGCCCTGGGAGCCGAGCCAGAGGAGGACAGCAGTCAGCCCAAACCTGTGGAATGAGCTCAGGCCGCGACACCAGGTGTGGTGCTCCAGGGCCACTGGGGCAGGCGCCCTCCTGCTCCTCCTGTTGGCTGTAGGAGGCGCTGGGGCTGTCAGAAGAGGGGCCTCCACCGGGCCCGGCGGTGATGCAGGGTCTGAGTTTCTGACACGCCTGTGAGGCACTGCCGGCACCAGGGCAGTCACCAGAGCTGTCACCAGGGTGGTCACCAGAGCTGTCACCAGGACCGTCACCAGGGCTGTCACCAGGGCAGTCACCAGAGCTGTCACCAGGGTGGTCACCAGGGCGGTCACCAGGGCTGTCACCAGGGCGGTCACCAGGGCAGTCACCAGAGCTGTCACCAGGGCGGTCACCAGGGCAGTCACCAGGGCAGTCACCAGAGCTGTCACCAGAGCTGTCACCAGGGCAGTCACCAGAGCTGTGACCAGAGCTGAAACCAGGGCAGTCACCAGGGCAGTCACCTTGCATGCTGGCAAGTTCCCTCAACTGCCCTCCACGTCGGTTGAGGATGGAATTCTCAGGGGTGAATGAGCCTCCAGACTTCTGGGCCTCGGGGAGTGCCGGTTGGGAGCTGCTCCCTGAAGTCCTCGTGGTCCTCTGCTGGGGCTCTCTCTGGACGTGATCCCCACTGAGCACTGGGACAGTGACTGGCTGACTCAGACTTGAAGAAAGGGCTTTCTTTGGGGAGGTATCTGCCCCACCCCCACCTGATGACAGTTGTCAGGCTGACCTGGAGCAGGCCTGGCAGCTGGGTCTGGGCATGGTCCAGTTTTCAGTCCTGCCAGGACATCTCCAAGCCTGTCCCCTGCCCCCTCCCGAGAACCAAACCCCACAGTGGGAGCTCAAGAATCCTTTTAAATGTTCTTCAAAGGCAACTGTTAGTGCAGGGGTCTCCAGGGACACATTCCCATCTCCACCCCTCAAGAAGGCCTCCCACCTGTTCCTGCCCCTCCCCAGCCCCTGTCACCCTGTGGCGTTGGTTCCGCCCCACGTGCCCTGCATCTCTCCCCCAGGGGGGCCTTTCTGGACATTCAGATGACAGTCAGAAAACCCCAATAAATGGCTCTGTGTGGAGGAGGGGCAGTCCTGTGGCCAGGGCTGTTGGGCTCCCTGCAAAGGTGGCCCTGGAAATGGGTGCAGAGTGAGCCCAGATGGCAGCCGTGTGGTGTGTGGGTTCAGCCGCCTCACACCTTCTCCCCTGGCAGCCATCTACCACCTCCATTCAGTCCTCCTGGATCTCAGCACAGCCACAGAAAACACACCGAGACGAGAGTTCTCAGCAAGTCTGCCCACGGGTCGAGGGCAGAGAGCCACTTGTCCTGACTTGCACAGCCCCTGCTGGCCAGGCCGCTTTGCCCTGGAAGGCCTGAGCCCTCCCATCTTCTCCTCAGGCTGACAAGGTCACCAGCCTTGGACCTCAGGACTGGGCAGAGCCCTGGGCCAGGTGCTGCCGTCCAGCTCCCCACGGGGCCAAAGGTAGTGAACAATGGCTTCTCTTTTCTTGCCTATTGAAATCTCACGTCCTTTCTGGTTGTTAAGTAAGCATTGTTTTTTTCCTGACAAGAATAAGTCATGCTCACTGTGGACTCAATGGGAACTTTCAAAAAAGATTCAGGGGGGAAAAAAAAGATCTCCTGGAATCCCAACTCCTGGAGAGAAGGTGGATCTTAAAGTAGAATTGTATGACTTTTCCTTCCTTCTTGACAAACAGGACAACACAGTCCATTCTTCCCATTTTAAGCATGTGGTTACTTTATTTCATTTTATGTTTATTCTTTGGTACCGAGGATTGAACTCAGGGGCACTCGACCACTGAGCCACATCCCCAGCCCTATTTTGTGTTTTATGCAGAGACAGGGTCTCACTGAGTTGCTTAGTGCCTCGCCATGGCTGAGGCTGGCTTTGAACTCGCGATCCTCCTGCCTCAGCCTCCTGAGCCGCTGGGATTATATGCGCCACTGCGCTGGGCTACATGGCTACTTTAAACCTGGGGAGAATCCTTGCGACGTGGGCTTTAAGGCACTTCTAATTTTTTTGTGCAGATTAATTCCTAGCAGTGGGATTCAGGGCCAAGCCAGCTCTGCCCCCTGGCTAGAGGTCCTGGGGGTGGTGCCCCAGGGCCTCTTGTCTTTAATAATGTCTGCGCGCCATCTGCGCTCATGGGTGACAGCTTTTGTTTCTCTTACTGGCCTGGAGGTCGCATCTGAACTGCCTTTTAGCAAAGCCACCTAAGCCACATGGGCAGAGTGCCTGTCCCTCTTGCAGGCCTCAGGGAGCTCGCAGCCCACACCCACATGCAGCAGGAACCCCAGAGACAGGAAGGGAGCAGGGCTGGCATGCTCGAGGGAGCGAGAGGGCAGGGCAGAGGGGTGCCAGGTTAGCCAGGCCAGGGAGCAAGGGATGGGGGTCATCTGGAAAGCACCTTCCTGGCAGCGGCACAATGAGCAGAGGTACAGGGCCAGGGGCCAGGGGCCTGCCTGCAGAGACCTGAAAAGAAGGCTGTGACCCTAGCAGGCAGGGCAGAGCTGGCCCAGGGGAAGGGCAGGGGCGGTGGCTGCCGCAGGTGAAGGGAGCTGGCAGTAGAACAGGCTGCAGGCTCTGGGCCCCTCTTCCTGGAGCAGCGGGAAGCCGGGAAGGGTCTCTGGGGCGGTCTCTAGGTCACTCTGGGCAGCTGTGCTGGTTTGAGGCCTGGCTGAGGGAAAGGAAAGAAGCTTCACACGAGTGAGGGACCTGAGGACAGGCAGGACCAGTGTGGAGGAAGCGCAGGAGCAGCAGGTGGCCTGGCCCAGGCGAAGCGGCTCCTGGCAGCTGGAACCTGTTGACTCATCTCCCTGTGGACCTTCTCTGGCCAAGTTCTTCGGGGCTCAGTTGCCTCAGGCCACCCTAACCTACCTCCTCAGCTCGTTGTCCTGACTTTGGGCTCCCTGGTCTCACCTCACTTTCCCCAGGAAGCTCTCCAGGCCCACTCCCACGCACTCCAGCCCAGGTTTGAAATGCAATGAATTAAGAATGGCTTTGGCGCCTCCATGAAAAGCATCTGAAGAACTGGCTTGCGGAGGGTTTCGACCTCCCAGGAAGACCAGCTCCTCCAAATAATCCAACAGCCCCTGAGGAGAGACCTTCAGGAGGCCCTCGAGACAGGTGCCCAGGCCTCAACCTGCAGCTGAGGAGCAGGGGCCACGGGTGCTCAAGGGGGCAGAATGGGGGGATCAGCAGAAGCCAGGCATGAAGGAGCTGAGGCCAGGACAGTGTGGAGTGAGTGAGGTCCCCGGGACGTAGCTCCTGAGTGGTTCTGCCAGTGCATCTTGGAGAGCAGATGGGCAGCTCAGACTGGGATGGGCAGCGGCTGAAGGGGTGGGGCTGGGCCTGGCACAAGGGCCTGGGACGGACGCACAGTGGAGGGTCTGGGACATGAAATGAGCTCGGCTCATGGAACAGGGCCCTGAGGTCCTCAGCTGGCAGGATGGTTGATGCCGCTGGGCCAGGCACCCCACTGCAGTGCCCGTTCACTTACTGGTAGCCCTGCTCTCACCTGCTCCCCCTCGTCTCCCCCACTTTGATCTGTGTCACTTGTTGCTGTGCATGCTGAGCACCGCCAGGCCAGACGTTCTGCGGGGCACAGACCTGAAGGTGGACAGGGCCAGGAGGACCCAGCTGCCTTCTGGAGCTTGCACTCCAGCAACAGGCAGAGGCTCAGTGGCTCCTGGGAGAGAATTAGTGTGGAGGCTGGTGTGGAGGCTGGGTGCACACCAGGTCTGGGGCAGGGGTGCTAAAGGCTGCTTGGGCCACAGAACAAGCGGGAGGCTGCCAATGGAGGCCACGGCAAGGGAGCAGGTGGCAGAGTGAGGGCCCAGGGACAGGTAGGGCGTGCCCGAAGGCTGCCCAGGCCCCACTGAGGCAGGGTTTCTGCAGGGGTCATTCCCAGATCAGGGTGGAGAAGTACCAAGGAGGGGCCTCAGGAGACATGAGGGCTTTTGCTAAGTGGTAGCCGGGTGGGCCAGGTGGACAACTGTGGACTAACTCGTCAGATTGGCAGGGCCTGCTCACCCAGGGGTCAAAGGCGGAACCTGGCCTGGTGACCCTGGCTGGGCAGGAGGGGCTCTGGACCCTGAGGGAGGGCCCCCAAGTGTGGCTGTGAGTCTGTGGCCAGCACTTGGGTCCAGGTGGTCAGAGAGTCCTGTGGGCTTGCAGTGACCTTGGGTTTGCTTAGGTCTCCTGGAGGCTAGTTAGGCTTGCAGCTTTGGGCTCAGACCCACGCTGCAAGAGGAAGTGCACTTTAACTGACCCCAGGTGACCCCTGTGCAAGCGTGGACAGGTGGACCATTCAGGGAGGGGCTCCGAGGATGGGAGGAAGGGGCTGAGCAGAGCCCTGGTAGACATCAGAGAAGAGGCCAGGTGGAGGAAAGGGCAGCAGAGGCCCTGAGTCCCCACGGCCCCATGAGGCCAGTGCGCAGGAGGGGCCATGACATTCACCTGGGTCCAGGGCCTTCTGGCCATTGGTGCTGTCTGCAGGCTGGCCCTTGTGTCTTGGGGGTGCTGGGCTCCCTGCCTGCTCTCAGCTCCTGTGACCAGGAGACGGCTGTGTGAGCGTACACCTCATCCCTGCCACGCAGACCCCAGGCCAGGCTCTGAGGAGGGCAGTGCAGACGCCTCCTCCCTCCTCCTGAGGCCCCGCCCATGGTGAGAGGCCTGGAGGGTTAAGCGTGGCCGAGAGGCCGTGGTTGAGTCTGGGGAACTGAGGGAGCACTGGTTAGGAGCAAGGAGTCCGAGGTGAGCCCGATCAGGCAGCGTAACTGGGGGACCTCACGTGGCCTGGCTCTGGCTCTGGCTCTGGGCGGGGTACAAGGTATAGCCTTCCTGTCCCCGCCAGGTCCTGAGGCACTGTGATCCATGTTCGCCCCGACCAGTAATACCTTCCACCGGCCCCTCTGGTTGTCCAACCACCTGTCACCCAGGGAGGAGCAGGAGCTGGAGCTTGGTGAGCAGGTGGGCAGCGGGCAGGGTCTGGGGTCTGGGCATGTTGCTGGGGGCACCAGGGCTCCTAGGCTCAGCAGGGGGACATCTGTTCCCATTGCAAGGCCATTGTAGTCCCTTCAGACCCTGCTTCCTGGTAAAGGGACTGGGCAGGCAAGCCCGGGGATGGCTGAGGTGGGGTTTGCTGGCGGGCCTCCTCTACCCCACCTGCCTGTCCTCACGCCCTGCTGGGCAGCTGGAGCCCAGTCTTCCTTGCACCCAGGGGTAAAGGGGGCTCAGAACTTCCTGGAGCAGGAGGGGCCTGCTGGGTGCCACCTGCCACCCAGCTTCACAGAAACTGCTGCTGCTCCTCTGCTGCCGGTCCTCGGGGCTCTGGGAACCTGGGACAGGTGGCATGGGTCTGCCAAAGGCCTCAAGCATCTGTGCTGACTGGCAGTCCCAGGGCTCAGCAGGGGGACAGTCAGTGGGATTTATGGGATGAATGACCACATGGATCTAGGGACAAAAGAATTCCAACCCACCACTCAGCATCCCGCCACCTGCACAGGGTCAGGGCGGGCGACACTCTCAAACGCCAACAGCAGGCTTCTCCCTAAGATGGCACCAGGCCAGGGCCAGGGCTCGGACCGTGCGGGACACTGTGAGGCTCAGGTGAGGGCCATCGCCTGGCCGTGCGGGTGCTCAGTCCCCTGGGGTGAGTGGCGGGGGCTGAGTTTGCTCATGAGCAACACACCAGGTGGGGCCATGGGGTGCTGACCCAGGGACCTGGCATCTGGCCCCAGCGCGGCTGGCTCACAGCCCTGTGAGTGGAGGCAGGGCTGCTGCTCCGGAGGGCGCTGGGCCGTGAGGAGCCCACCCGTCACCCAAGCTCCCAGCCTCGCTCTGCTTGGGAGGAAAGATCCCTGCCCCCGGGGCTCTGAGCACACCGTCATGTGTTGTGGGACGTGCAGTTTGATGACTTGTCACCTTCTGGGTGTGAGTGTCTTTCTCCACACTCTCGTGTTAGTCGCATCCACACAGTAAAAACCACATCTGGTTGTCCTGCCACCCATGCATCGGCGGCACCACCACCTTTGGCTTCGCTGGCCTCTAGGGCTCCTTGGCCGTTGTTTTAGGTGCAGGGGGTCCTCCGCTGGCCGATGTGGAGAGGCCTCAGGGAGCCCCAGCCCCTTGCGCACCTTCTCAGAAGCGCCTTCTCGGTTCCTCCTCGCTGTGGTGGATGGTCTGTGTTGCTAATTGCAGAAGTGGTCTCCCTTTGTCTCTGTCTGTCCCATATTCAGGAAGCCTCTGCCATCCTGGGGTCATAGATAATAAGCCCACAGTTTTAGTTTTGCCCTCAGAAGTTGCTACTTTTTGCTATTATTTTGGTGTGAGAAATAGGTAGGGGTCCAGGTCAACTTGTTCCAAACGATTGCAAATCACTTGGGCACCATGGATCCATCCATGTTTTCCTTGTTGATCTGAAGTTTCGCGTTCTGGTTGTGGGTCACGTCTCTGCCCTGGGTTGCATCGGAGCCTTATCCCCAGGTCATTTGGCTGCACGCTGACCCCACTCTGAGCGGGTCACCTTGCCTCTGTGACACGTCCCTGCATTCAGCAGGACAAGTCTGCCCTCCAAGTGCTGTGCTTTCAGTTTCCTTTAAAGACATTTTAAAGAAAGCAAGTTCTCAGATCTGGGGAGGGGTCCTCACGGGGAGAGGTGTGGCTGGTGGGGAGTCTCCACTGCAGCCCAGCCTCCCTCTGCACCCATGAGGGTCATGGCCCTGGGGTCCCTGGGATTGGCGGGCAGAGGGCACTGCTTCTCTGCTTCTGGGCCCCCTGCAGATTACTCGGACTCGGGGTACCCAGGAGGTGTGGGGAAGTGCTGGAGCTGCAGCTCGCACCTGGAGGCCCACCTGGTGAGCAGAGCCAGGGCCATGGTGGCCACTGAGCAGAGCCTGGTGTTGGAGACCATCTGCATCCACCTGTGTGATCAGGGCCAGGTAGGCCAGAGACGCTCCACCTGATGACCGTGGGCCTGGTGGTACCCATCACATCCTGTCCAGAGCCACAGGGCCTGGGAGGAAGCTGAGGTCACGCAGTGGGTGGGCTGTCCTGGCCCCTAGCCTCTAATCTTCATTTCCAGCCTCTGGAGGCTGCTGGCCATACCTTTGGGCCCCTTGGGAGGAGGTTCTTTAAGGTCTGAGTGACAGAGGCAGGAACCACCACAGGGCCATGTCCTACAGAGGAAGGCTGCCCCACGCACTCAGCTGGGTATGGGACCTGCCAACCTGGCTCAGGGAGCTGGGGTGGGAAAGTGCTGTGTCCGAGGGAACAGGTTTGTTAGGGGCCAGCAGGCGGCAGCACAGGGCTGAAGTGCGCTCTGCATGCAGGCAGGGCTTCTGGCCTCTGTCCTGCCCTGGTGGGCGGAAGCAGAGACGGGACCTGAGAACTGGGCTCTGCCCCCAGCTGGTGAAGCATCGGGTGACAGACATCGGCATGGACATTCAGAGGCTGCTTGAGTTCCTGAAGCTGGACACCCACAAGGCTGAAGACAAGGTCAGTGCCTGGGCCAGCTTCCCAGAGCCTCCCTCTGCCATTCAGAGGCCCCCAGGCGGGTGACCTCCCAGGCCCCGTGCTGCTGACGAGATGCCAGCCTATGCAGGGAGCACTGACGGGCATGAGGGCTGCCTTGTGGTCTCCTCATCTGCGGGAAGGGTAGTTTGTCCCCGCCACTTCAGGTGTGTGCTGGGAACTCTCAGGAGGACAGGGCCTGGGCCTAGGGCCCGCGTTCCAGGACAGCGCTGTGGGTAGAAAGTCTCGGCGTTGCCCACAGCAGCCATTACACACCAGCCTGGCGCTAGCAGGCCCTCTCCTGTCCCTGAGCACCCGGCCAGGCCCTGCCCGCGGGCCAGCGCGCTCTTCCCTCTGCCCAGGCCTTCCTCTACCAACTCTATGGGATCTTCCTTCGCGAGTGTACCGACATGGAGCTGGTGAGGAAGCACCTGACCTGCCTCCTGGAGTCCTCCCACCTGTCCTGCAGCCAGCGGGAGGTGGGTTGGCCCTCATGGGCTTCCTCCTGTCCAGACCCTGTCTCATGAGGCCTCTCACTTCCTGGCCCTCAGCCCTTACCCGGGGAGATCTGTGTGACTCTCGCAGTGGGGGCCCATTGCATCAGGCGCTAAATGGTCCTCCTGGGGGCAGTGGGCCTGTGAGGCCGGGAGGCCCGTGCCCCGACTGGCTGCTCACAGGACCCTCTGCCCACAGGGCATCGCCCTCTCAGTGGGCTTGGCATCCACCACGCACCTGGAGGAGGTGTGGTCCCTGCTGGAGCTCATGGGCCGCACCAGGTTCCTGAGGTGGGCCCTTCCATCCCCAGAGAGCCAGGTAGAGGGTCCCTGGGTGCTGCCAGTGTGGGGCTGGGTGAGCCTTGGCCTCAAGCACTCATTGGTGACATGGGGGTCCTGGAGGGGCTGCTGTGGGGAACGCAGCCTGGAGAAAGCCCTCTGTGCTTGATGTAAATCCCATTCCCATGGCCCATGAGTGGAGGCCAGAGCCTCTGCTGGGCAGAGCATCTGGAGTGAAGGGGCTCCCCTGACCCCAGGTGCTGTGTGTGGCCTGGACTCGGTTTCTCCCCAGGGCACTGGACCTAGGAAGGTGCATTGAGCAGCTCCTTTCCCCAGCCACTCCCTGCCCCAGAATCCTCTCTGGGAAAAGAAGATCACTAGAGAGCCCCCGAGGGGGACATCTGCCTGGGAATGCAGAGGGTCTGTGCAGCAGCTCGAGGGCTTCCTGGAGGAGAGGGCTGTGCCAGGCCTGGGACTGGGCCCCAAGGAGCTGGCCACCACAAGGAGCTGAGCAGAGGGCTCGACTCTCTCCTGGGGCAGGAGGCAGGTGCAGGCTGGGAGGGCAGCCAGGTGGGCCAAGTGCTAGAGCCCTCAGGCCCAGCTGCCGCCTGCCCCCTGCAGCTGGAGGACCCTGACCTGCATTGGAAGTGGGTCAGCAGCACCTACCTGCTGTGCTATGGGCAGATGGCCATTCATGCCAAGGAGCGAATCCTGCCCTGGGTGGACAATATCATCTCCAGGATGGTGTACTACTTCTCCTGCAGCTGCTACGTGAGCCCTGCCCCCATGTCCCCAGAGAAGGGCAGGGAGGGCAGCACACCTCAGGTCACCTCGCCCCAGGCCACACTCACCATGGGACAGCAGGCTCAGGTGCAGGGATGTGGCAGAGCAAAGCCCACCCTGAGTCTGTTTCCTGCATTCCTGGGCCCAGGGCTCTACCTGCGGGGGACGGGGACCAGCCTGACCACTCCAGGGCAGTGAGGCTGGCAGAGGGAGGCAGGGATCTGCCTGCGCTTCCCTGGACCATAGGCGGGAGGGATGCCCTTCAGGTCTCTGCAGCTCCTGCTGGGTGCTCATACTCCTGGCACAGGGGTGCATCTCACAACTGCCCAGAGCTGCTGGCACCTGGGCTGTGGTTTGTGCGCGGGGTCCTGTGCAAGTCGCTGTGCCTGTGTGTCTTTGTGCGGGGACCACGTCCTGGGCTCAAGGTGTGCCACATGTGTGCAGTGTGTGCCTTGTTGTGTAGCTGCTTGGGTGTGGGTGTGTGTGCTGTGGCCCCCTGGTTAGGGTGGCTGTTAGGCTGCATGGCAGGCTTTGGGAAACTATCTGCTACTGTCCCCTGGCCTGGCCCGTCTTTTAGGACGAAATCCTAGAATCAAGTTTCCTTTCGGCGGCCATCCTGATCACAAGGGTTCTCAGACAGGAATATGGCACCCAAAACTACAAGTTCACTCAGACGCCAGAGCTCATCCAGTGCCTTCTGGTAAGTGCGGCACCAGGGCCATCAGGGGGTGGGCAGGCTGGCAGGCCCTGCCGCAGGTTGGGAGCCACTGCCACACTGGTCCTCCTCTCCCCTCCCAGTGCATCCTCCAGAAGGAGCCTGACTTCCTGGCCACCCTCTGCCGGCAGAAGATCATACTGGTCATTGTGGGTCTGAGGTGACTCTCCTTGGGGCTCAGGAACAAAGACAGGCCAGGCCCTCTGAGTGCAGAGAGGGGTCAGTGTGTAAAAGGATGCGAGGGCTGGGACAGACTCCAGGGCTGGGGCCAAGACACATTCCGTCTGGAGGATTCTGTTTGCTCTGTTCCCAGCCCAGACAGGCAGTTGCACTGGCACATACTGAGCCCTGATCCTGGTCACACACTGAGCCCTGACTTGGTGGCATGCTAAGTTCTGATCATGGTCACGGGCTGATCCTTTTCACACATGGAGCCCTGATCCCAGTCACATACTGAGCCCTGATCCTGGTCACACACTGAGCCCTGAACTTGGACACATTTTGAATCCTCACGCAGGAGACATGCTGTGCCATGATCCTGGTAAAGCTCTGGCCTTGTCATCCCTTGAGTCCTGACCTGGCCACAAACCAAGTTCTGATCTTGGTCATGGGTTGCCCCTGATTCCACTCAGCCCTGACTGGCCCAGAGTAATACCTAAGTTTCTTACAAATACCAAAGAGCCCAAGAGAATGGAGCCAACTCGGGATGACTTGCTGCAGTCCCCGTCACCTACGAGCCCTTCCTAGTCCAAGGAAGCTCCATTCTCCCATGCCCTCCCCACCCCGTGTGAGGTATGTTGCTGTCCGGGTCCCAGGTCGAGCCAGTCTGTCTTTGCTGGGGCCCTCTTGAGCCAGGCTTTGGCCCCAGCCCACCAACCCTGCAAAGCCTGGTCTTCTCTGGTTCCTTGCAGCAACCTGCGGCCCTGCCTCAAGCCCTTGGTCAAGTCCAGGATCCTACAGACCTGCCTGCGGAGCGTGTACCTGCTGCCCTCCACAGAGGAGCTGAAGAGCAAGTCCCCTCCGCAGGAGCAAGCCCTGGATGTCATGGTGACTGCATGCTCCTGGGCTGTTTCCCCTCTTCCTGCATGGTGGGTTCCGGGTACAGGCCCAGCTGTCCAGCCCTGCCTGGTGAAGGCAGAAGAAGGAATTAGGGTCCAGATCTGGTTTCTTCCTGGCTGACTTAGACCTTGGAAAAGTCTTGGGTCTTGACGTTCTGCCTCTTTAAGGGGGCCTGGTGGGTGCTGCTGGTGTCCCACAGGCGTGGGCTGCCCAGCTTCCACTCCTCAGCCTCTGCAGTGATGGCAGCACCCGCAGCCTCAGGGCTCTCCTTATTCTGGCAACGCGGGCCCAGGTCTTTCCTTGCCAGGACCCTGAGGCAGGGACGGGCTGAGGGTCACTCACAGGCCTCGATTGCTCCTGCCTGAACCCAGGATGCAGCAGGACCCAGGATGCAGCAGGGCCACGTCACACTCTATGACCTAAAGCATATCCCAGGGTGCACCCAAGGTGCACTTGAGGTGGGAGGTGGCCTCAGGGTGCCAGGCTGCCAGTGTCAGGGCCAGACTGGATCCTGGATGGCCAGGCTCTGCTCAGTGGAAACAGCAAAGCAAGGAATAGATGCCCTCGAGCCAGACATAGTGCCACACCTAGTGACAGGGACAGCCGTGGTCGCAGGCCAGGTGGGGGCTGCCCTGTGCACCTTGGGCTGGGTTCCTCCAGCAGACCCTCAGGCAGAGGATCTGGGAGAGGTGCAGAGAGGTGAGGAAGGCCGGTGGGGCCTGGGGAAGCCCACCGCCATGTGGACACGAGACCATGGTGGCCAGCACTCAGGTCCTGCAGCTGGACAGTGGGTTTCAGGGCCCTCAGGAGGGCCCAGAAAGGCAGCCCTTCCTACCACCCATGTCTGCCTAGTTGGAGCAGGTGAGTCTCAGCATCCAGGGCTACACTCTGAGGGTGTCAGAGATGGGGCCATGGGATGTGGCACAGCGGGGCTGCAGAGGGTCACGGAGCCCCAGTCAAGCACACACCTCCTGTGCACGCTTCTGTGTCTAACGGTGAACCTGTCGTACACATCAAGATACGCCTGCTCCAAAAGCTCCCTTGAGCCTGTGGGGACGCTCCACTGCCCAGGGTCCCTCCCTGCACCTGGCTGTCCCTGTAGTACCCTCTTCCACCTCTCTCCTCGCGCTGCCTGCCCGCGCTGCCCCACGCAGGCCTGCGTTTTCTAGAACCTCGTGTAAATGGGACTCCGTCGACTTTGGATGTGCTCTGCTCGCCACGAAGGCCTTGGGAGCTCGTGTCCTGGCTTGTGTGAGCAGTGAGCTCCTGGTACAGCTGATGGCACTGCCTTCATGGACACTGGGTGGTGGTATCGGGCTGTTCCAGTTTGGGGCTGTCAGACCTGAAGCAGCCACGAGCGTGTAGCTAGGTCTTTCTATGGTTCAGCTTCTGTTGAGTGGCTGGTGAGGTCAGCTGGGAGGTGCAGCTTCACCTGACGAACAAGCCATCAAACTGCTTTCCAGAGAGGCTGCACTGACAGTGTCCACCTGAGGGCGAGGGCCGGGCACTCCTGGTCCTGGCCAGTGCGGGGTGGGTGGACCTCGGTTCTCAGCCCGTCTTCCCACTCCCAGCCATCTCCTGGCTCTCTTCAGGAAGCCAGCTGTAAGGCCTCCTGGCTCATTTTAAAACTGAGTTCCCTCCGTGATTCTCACGTGGGATTTAGAGTCCCTTTTGTTTCCAGATGTGAGCCTTTGTCATCAGATGTAGGATCTGGTCCAGTTTGTTGCTTCCTCTTCTCTTAGTGCATCTGGACAGCAGGAGTTGCCGATGGGGAATCCAGGTCACTGATGTTTTCTGGTGGGATGTGGCATAGTGCAGCTTCTTCAGAAAAGAGCTTGGCAACTTGCTAAAAAGTTCAGCACAAGCCGGGCACGGTGGCATACGCCTGTAACCCCAGCACTTCGGGAGGCTGAGACAGGAGGATCTGGAGTTCAAAGCCAGCCTCAGCGATAGGGAGGTGCTAAGCAACTCAGTGAGACCCTGTCTCTAAATAAAAGACAAGAGGCAGAGGTGAAGGCCCCTACGAAGTGAAAGGGGCCGGGAATCGTCCCCTCCCCGCTTCTGGCAGTCCTGGGAGCCCAGCAGTACTGTTTATTTTTTCTTTAAATGAATAAGTGAACCATACATATTGTCAACATGGGACAGAGATCAACATCATCCACCAAGAGTGGAAAATTTATGAACCCTACAGACCAAGCCCGAAAGGAAGCCCGGAAAAGAGAATTAAAAAAGAATAAAAAACAGCACGTGATGGTATGAGCTGCAGGTTTTTTTTTTTTTAAATTATTATGTTGGGTAATTTTTTTTTTTAATGGACATAATGTCTTTATTTTATTGCTTTGTATGTGGTGCTGAAGATCGAACCCAGGGCCTCACGCACGCAAGGCAAGCGCTCTACCGCTGAGCTACAATCCCAGCCCCGAGCTGCAGTTTTGAAGATGAAAGATCCCAAGCAGATTATCTGGGACATGGAGAAACTGGATGAAATGGAGTTTAACCCAGTGCAACCGCCACAGTTAAATGAGAAAATACTGAAAGACAAACGTAAAAAGCTGCGTGAAACTTTTGAACGTATTCTGTGACTTTATGAAAAGGAGAATCCAGATATTTACAAAGAATTGAGAAAGCTGGAAGTAGAATGTGAACAGGAGAGGGCTCAACTTAGCCAATATTTTGATGCTGTCAAGAATGCTCAGCATGTGGAAGTAGAGAGTATTCCTTTGCCATATATGCCACATGCTCCTTCCAACATCTTGATCCAGGACATTCCACTTCCTGGTGCCCAGCCACCCTCCATCCTTCAGAAGACCTCAGCCTATGGACCCCCAACTCATGCAGTTTCTATCCTTCCTCTTCTTGGACATGGTGTTCCACGTTTGCCCCCTGGCAGAAAACCACCTGGACCTCCACCTGGTCCACCTCCTCCCCAAGTTATGCAGATGTGTGGCCGTAAAGTGGGCTTTGCTCTAGATCTTCCCCCTCATAGGCAGATGAAGACATGTTGTATAGTCCAGAACTTGCTCAATGGGGTCATGGTGATGTTTCCAGTACCAGTGCAGATGATGGCTATCCTGAGGACAGGGATCAGGATAAGCACGATGATAGTACTGATGACAGTGACACTGACAGAGCAGATGGAGAAAGTGAGGGAGATGAATTTGTGCACCGTGATGATAGTGAGAGAGACAATAATGAAGAAAAAAGTCAGGTGTGAGTGTGTGACTTGCAGATATGCCTGGAAAACCAAGGAAGGAAAAGAAGAACATGAAGGAGCTAACTCCTCTTCAAGCCATGATGCTTCGAATGGCGGGTCAGGAAATCCCTGAGGAAGGACGGGAAGTAGAGGAATTGTCAGAGGATGAGGATGAAGATGATGAAGATGATTCTGAAGCAGAAAAACAGTCACAAAAGCAGCATAAAGAGGACCCTCCCTCTGACGGCACATCTACGGCTTCTTCACAGCACAGGCTCCCCACAGTCTGTTCCTCCTCTGCACCTCGCATGCCTGGACCACCACCTCTGGGACCACCACTTGCTCCACCTTTACGACCTCCTGGGCCACCCACGGGCCTTCCACCTGGACCACCTCCAGGGGCTCCTCCATTTTTGAGACCTCCTGGAATGCCAGGACTTTGAGGGCCTTTACCACAACTTTTACCTCCAGGACCACCACCAGGCCAACTCCCTGGCCCTCCCCCAGGTCCACCTCCAGGTCTGCCTCCTGGCCTTCCTCCTCAGGGACCCCCACCCAGGCTCCCTCACCCCGCACCTCCAGGCATCCCTCCACCTCGCCCTGGCATGATGCACCCATCTTTGGTGCCTCCACTTGGACCTGCCTCACCTGGGCTCTTCCCAACGGCTCCCTTGCCGAATCCGGGGGTGTTAAGTGCCCCACCCAACTTGATTCAGCGACCCAAGGCGGATGATACAAGTGCAGTCACCACTGAGAAGAAAGCCACAGCAACCACCAGTGCCAAGACACAGATCGCTAATCCCAAGGCAGTGCCCACTGCACTGAGGGTACATCGGGAGAATAAAGGGGCTACTGCTACTCCCCGGAGAAAGTCAGAGGATGATTCTGCTGTGCCTCTTGCCAAAGCAGCCCCCAAATCTGGTCCTTCTGTTCCTGTCTCAGTACAAACTAAGGATGATGTTTATGAAGCTTTCAGGAAAGAGATGGAAGGGCTGCTGTGACGGCTTTTGATGCCAGAACAGGCTTCTGTTCACAACAGTGGTTCATGGAGCAAGAGGCTCTTATTAAATTTAGGTGAAAGAGCTACTTCCACTGTCAGGGTATTTTCTAATTTCAGTTCAAGGAATATCCTAAAGTTTAGGCTTATTCAGAATTTACTGCACATAAGAGGGAATTTCATTCAGAATAGACCGGCTACTGCAGCAGTGCCGCTGATATCCATTTCCTTTCACACTTCCGTCTCCAACCAGTTTCTTCCCCTTCTCCAGTTCTTTGGAAATTTGTAATCGGGTAGTCTTAGTTACTTATTTGTTTTGGCTCTCTTCTTGTGTGCTGTGGGCACTGGAGTAGAGATTTCTCAAAACCAAGTTTATTTCATCTTGCCTTTTCTGTTTATTTTTAATATTTTCCTGTAAATATTTTGTAATATTTTACTTGTAGTGAAATGGATCACAATGTCATTTCCTAATACAAAGCAGGATATGTGGGAAGAAAATGTACAATTCTTTGATTAAAATTATTTCCCACTGATCTGAACTTTGAGTGTTTCATGGAAAATAAAATAAAATAAATGTTCTACACCAAGGCAAAACAATAAATAAATAAATAAAAGACAAACTAGGGCTGGGGATGCGGCTCAGTGGTCGAGTACCCCTGAGTTCAATCCCTAGTACCAAAAAAAAAAATGTTGAGCACACCCCTGGCTCTCCTGACCCCAGGATCTGCCCATAGAGGCTGCGGCTTGTGTCTGAATGAGAGCTGTGCACAGCTCCGGTGCTGTGGCCCTTGTGCCCACCAAGTCTGCCAACACCATGTTTCACAGATTTTCTGTTTTCTGCTAGAAGTTTTGTTATTTTGGAGTTGGCCCGTGTCCGGGTGTCTGGGCAGCTGTGACCAAGTGCTGCAGCTGGTGTTTCACAAGCCATGGAAATTTGCCTCTCGCAAATCTGAGGCTGGGAGTCAAGATGAGGTGGCGGGGGCTCTGGGAGGGCCCTCCTAGGCTCCAGGTGGCTGCTCCCCTGTCCTCACTTGGTGGGAAGGGAGCTGAAGGGCTGTGGAGTTCCTTTCATGAGGGCACTGATCTTATCATGGGCCCCTCTCGAGGCCCCCTCCCAAGGCCACCTCCTGACACCATCATCCTGAGGCTAGGATGTAAGGACAGGAGCCCGTGAGACAGTGACATTCAGCCTGTGACACTTCAGGCCCTGCTGAGTTAGTTTTTGTGAGGTTCGTTGTGTGGATTGGAGCTTACTTTCTGTGTATGAAGACCCACCCGCTGCAGAAGCACTTGATACAAAGACTCTCCTGGCTTGATTCAGTTACCTGTGCTGAAAATCAACCCACATGGACCCAGGATTCTGTTTCTAATGGCTTCATCCTGCCCTTGACCTGTGCGTCACGTCATTATAACACTTTCTCCACAGCGGGGGTGCAGTGGACTGCATGCTCAGGACCCTCGAAATTTACACGGGTGTCTAGTCCCGAGGTGGTGGTGTGATGCAGGGCTGGAGCCCTCGTGAACAGGCTGGACCTTCACACGGGTGCCTGAGAGCTTGTCTGCTCCTTCTCCTGGTGAGGACGTGGTGACAGTGGTAGCTGGCTCCCAGACTACCAGAGGCACACATTCCTGTGGTTGATAAGCCACAGGGAGTGTGGCATTTTACTCCAGCAGCCAAGACGGACTAAGAAGGCTTTCTAAGCCCCCGGGCCAGGTTGTTCAGACCCCCAAGTTTGCTCTTTTTCTTGGTTGCTTCTGCTATCCTAGGTCTCTGGTGATTCCATGTGAAGGTTGGAATCTGCTGACGGATGGCACTCGGCACCCTGGCTGGGATGCAGACTCTGGAAGGTTTGGGGCTGGATATCTTCCAGGTGGTGGTCAGCCATTTCCCCTGGCCTGCTCGCTTCTCGGTCGAGTCTGTCTTTCCTATTTCCCATTTTCCGTGACATTTGCCACGGTGCTGGACATTTCAGGTCCTCCGCCCTCCTTGCTGGTACACATGAACACCACGTGGGGATCTTTCACCCTCTACCCAGGCTCTCGCAGGTCCACGGGACAGTGCGCATGGCCTCCTTGTGTGAAGGCGGTCCATTCCCTCCTCCCCCTTTATCCTCAGCCTGCTGCGCTTGCTAGGGTTGGGGTCGGGGTCCCGTGCAGATGGGCAGCGGGGTGCCAGCCTACCCTCCTGCGAGCCTGCTGCGCTGTGGGGCCTGCTGTCCGGCCTGGCTGGGATTCGTGCTGCTCTGGGGGTGCTGGTCTCGAGGACGTCGGCTTCTGCCGCTCGGCGAGGGTCTGCCTCTGCACGTGCTCTGCCACGTCCCCAAGAGGACCGATTTTGACATGTTGGGTTGTCATTTTGCTCAGTTTGATTCCTAGATTTTCTAATTTCAGCTTTTGTTCTCTCTTTGATCTACTAATTATTTAGAAGTATGTTAATTATTTTCACATAAATTTCCATTTCTGTCAGGAAAATACTTTGCACAGTGCGGATCCTCTCAGATCCATTGGCCCGGAACATGGCGGGCGCTGGTGTCCAGCTGTGGGCACCCGTGAGGAACCCTATTCTGCGGTCGCTCTCGGACTTGGCCCATGCACTCTTGGTGTTGGAAAGAGGCACACGTCCCCGCCACAGTGCACTGTCCCCTCCATGTTGCATCTGTCACCACTGGATTTCAAAGCTGTTATCAGGCCATACAGACTGAGGCCTCTGCCGTCTTGGTTGTGGGAATGGCCACCCTCACCACTGGCCTGGAGCCCCCGGTGCCTGCTGCGAAGTCCCTGACCCCTGAGTGCCTAGCCCTGGGCCTTCCCTCTGGCCCCTCGGTCCACCTCGGCACTGTCATTCCTGAAGTGGCTTTTTGTGGGAAGCCTGTGAGTGGGTCTGGCTCGGTGGTTCCCGCCCCTCCTTGGAGGTGCGGGCGGCCACCGCCCATCAGGCGCCTGCACTCTGCGGCCCCCTTGCCAGCCTTGTGTGCATCGTGGGCGCATCTCTGTCTTGCTGGGGCTGTACCGATGCCTGTGTCATTCCTGTGTCTGCGTCACATGACTCACCCCCAGGTCACCCGCCTATGCACACACTTCTGTCTGCGGCCCTCCATCTCTTAGTCCATCTCTTGATTTTGAAAAAGTGTCGTGCCCAGGAGGCTGCGGCTTGCACTCTTGGTTGAGTGAGTGTGCGCGTGTGTGGCGTGTGTAGGGCGTGTGGCATGTGTAGGTGTCGGCCAGCAGGTGGCGGGCACTCTGAGCCCGGGCAGTCTCCTCGCCCCTTGGGACGACTCTCCAGCCAAGCTGGCCTCCACACTCCCTCTGCAACTCTGTTCCGTGGCTCTCTGGGCACCGTACCTCCAGCCGACACTGCGCCACTGGGAGGGAGGACAGGAGAGGGCAGGATTGCAATGCTGTGAGGAGCCTGGCCACCCTAGGACCCCGAGGAAGTGGCTGTCCACCGTCTGGCGACCCTGCTCCTGCATGGCGTGGACACACCTGCTCTCGCCCGTTCAGACCTCTTCTCTGGACTGGGGATTCCACCAGAGCTCGCCTCGCCCGCGCTAGGTGACCTGTGCCGTGTGCCTCTCCGGGGGCCAGGACACACCCAGTGAGCACCCTGCCCCGAGAGACGGAGTTGTGGCTGCAGAGTGGGCGAGGAACAGCCTGGTGGCAGGTGCAGCTCTCAGCAGCGTCTGTCACCTTGGGTGAGGTCCTGGCAGAGCACAGCAGTGAGTGCTGAGAGCAGCTGGGGGGCTTCAGTGGGTCTGATCCGCACAGCCACGGGTGGCTGAGTCCCTCACTCAGTTGTCCCACGGTCCCCAAGCAGCTCCCAGGGCGACGGGGCAGCAGCTCTGGGTGACTCTGGACCTGCCAAGTTCCGTGTACCTGAGGTCATCAGTCAAATAGTGTTCCCAGGAGAACAAAGCAGGTGGACAGAGCAGGACACCGCCTGTCCTCAGGAGCCCAGTGCTCCGGGGCCAAGGAAGGAAGAAGACTGGCAGCAGGGCAGGAGGGTGGGCAGGGCACTATGGGACCAGCCAAGGACACGCACACACAGCCATCTCCTGGCAACCCCGGAAGCCACAGCCTGACCTGTCCTGGCCCTGTCCTGGGTGGGGGCACTGCCCTCGGGAGGAGTGGGGCTCTGGGCAGGGAGACCTGCCTGCAGTGCCCGCTGGCCCGTTTCCACCAGGTGCTGTACGGGAAGACGGTGAGAGCCCTAGACCTGCTCCTCCAGAACTTCTTCCTCCAGAACCCGAGCATGGATGAGCTCTCCTTCCTCCTGCAGGTGAGGCCCCGCCCAGCCAGCTCGCCCTGGCTCCCCAGGGCCTGCCAGCATCTCCACACCTGTGGTGGTGCCTGAGGCCTCTTCCTGGCTGGTGCCCCACGCCGCCCACCTGTAAACATCACTGTCTCGGGAACCAGGTGGCATGCTCCCCGCTTCAGTCACTGGACGTGATGAAGGGCACTCGAGGAGATTCCCCAGGTTTCCGCTCTCGGCTCTGCTCCTTGCTGGGCAGGTGGGGAAGACTCAGCTGCGCTGCTGGGTCCCCGGCAGGAGTTAGTGGCAGGGGTGCTGGTCCTGGGCTCTGTGCTTTGCCAGGATAAATCCCTCCAGCCCAGAGGTGCCCCAGGGCTCCGCTTTGACAGATAAGGGAAATGGGCCAGGGAGGGCCATCTTTGCCCCTGACCTCCCAGATGGCTGGAGGTACAGAAAGGGATCCCCAGCTCTGTGTGGGGCCAGCACTGCCCATACCCACCGGCAGCACAGTGGGCTCAGATGTGTCCCCAGGAACACTATGAGGCTCAGAGAGGTGAGTGAGGTGAGGGGGTGCTGGGCCCGCGTTGGGCCCTTTCCTCTCCGCCCTGAAAGAAACTTGTCTGGAGCTGTGCTGTGCTGCTCTGTGACAGCTGGGCCAGGGCGGGGCGGAGCTAGAGGGTGTTACCCGAGGTCCATGGAGGGGTCCATGGCTTTTCTCTGCAGTTCTGGCGGGAGCTTCAGGACAGGGTGGCCTGAGGGAAGCTCAGCCTCATGCCAGCCCTCCATCTCGTAGAGGGTGAGGTCTGGCTCGAGCTTCTAGAACTTCACAGGGCCAGCCGTGCACATGGGCTATGACTCCATGTTGACCGGAGGCTGGCTGACCCTGGCAGGGGCCAGGACTACTCAGTTCAGGCCAGAAACGTCCCCTCCGCCACTGTCTGTTGCAGGAGCCTTGTGAGGGCCCCTGTGGGAGGTGCGCATATTTGGGGGGCAGTGGCTGGTACCTGTCCTTGAGGGTCTAAGGTCAGGGGACAGGAACAACATGCAGGTAGCTGGGGTCCAGCCTGGAACCTGGGCCTCCAGGGACAGAAATGGCAGGGCAAGGGGATGGGTCCCCCAGGACAGAGACAATCTCTCTCCAAATCCCTGGAGTGGCTCAGGAATACAGAGGAAAGAGAAACCACAGGTCCTTCCTGGACGTCCCCCTGCTCCAAACCCACATGCTGACACAGCAGCAGGCCCTGCAACCTAGGCCCTGGGACACTGGCTGCCTCCAGAGCGCAGGGCCCAGGCCTTTCTTACACATTCTGGAAGCCCTGGTGTGGCCTGTGGGGGTGAGATATTTGGTCTTCGACTCCCAGCTCCTAAAGCCCTAGGCTGATGTGCTGACTGGCAGCTGGGGGTTGGTTGCCAGGGAAACCGACTGTGTGATTGGAGGGTCTCATGCTGCCCCCTGACCTTGGAGAGGTGAGAGGGGCTGAGCCTAGGGTGCTCACCTTGCCAGTGGCTGACTCCGCAAGCCCCAGGCTGGGCTCGGGAGCCTGCCCTCGGCCTGAGCACGTGCTGGGCCTGCAGGGCTGTGCAGGCAGGGCGTGGGAGTCTGTGCCGCCCACCCTCAGTCCCTCTCTGTCTGCTGTCTGGCTGCGTCCCTTGCCATGCCCTGATGATGGGGCAGTGAGTAGACTGGTGCCTCCTGAGTCCTGAGAGTGGCTCAGAGGTCAGCAGAACCCGAGGCGGGGCTGTGGGTGGCCTGCACTTGAGTGACCCCCACACTGCACCTGTGCGAATCTAACTCCCGTGGAGAGGTGGAACCCTGCTCCTTGGTGGTGTCGAGAGCCTGCTAGGTCACTGGGACAAGGGCTACATCAGGTCCTTAGGGTGGAGCCCAGGGCTGCATCCTGCTGGCTTCAGGAGCAGAGGGACAGAGACCAGAAGAGACACAGACACACACGTGCTCTGCGTGTCTTGCCATGTGGTGCCCTGTGCTGCCTTAGGACTCTGCCAGCACGCAGACCATCACCAGGTGTGGCCCCTTGACCTTGGACCTCCAGAACTGGTAACGAAAGGGAACTTTCTTTATGAAGCGCTGCCTCAGGGGTTGCACTGTCGTAACAAAAGATAGGCCACGACATTCAGTTCATAGCTGGCTTGAAGCAACCGGCCACACCTGGCGCTTGCAACTGGCACTTGAAGTGGGGCTGTCTTGGGGACTGAGCCCTCAGTCTGTGGGGTCTGATGCTATCTCCAGGTAAATGGTGTTGGAATGAACTGAGCTGGAGAGCGCCCAGCTGGTGTCCACTGCAGGACTGCTTGGCTGGTGCTGGCTGTGAGCACGGGACAAACACCTTTTAGCTGAACATGCTGAGGGAGCGGGGCTGAGGCCCCTCTGTCTGAGGGGGGCGAGGGTGGAGTAGGGGCCCGCGGGCAGCCGGCGCTCAGCTCTGCCCTCCATCGCAGCACACAGAGCACTGGCTGAGGTCGGACAAGAGCCACGAGCGCAGGCGGGTGGTGCAGTCCATCTTCCTGCTCCTGCAGTACGTGGTGGACTCCCAGAAGTTCACCGTGAGTGCCTCACTGCCCTTCCCCTCAGGGACACCCCGGTGGGGGGAGAAGCACCAGGTTGATGCCACCAGGTTGACGCCCTGCCTAGTGGAGCCGCCTAGGGTCCCTGTGGTCAGCTTGTCCGTGTGAGCGAGGGGGAGGGCGCTGCAGGGCACCAGGGCTGGGCCGCGCGGCAGCTCACGTAGGGTGGTCTGAAGAAACGGCCACAGTGGCCAGCGGACACTGAGGAGGGACGAGGCTGCAGCGTGGCCCACACAGCAAGAGCAACTGCCCCTCAGGGAAGGGTTGTCCTGCTGCCCTGCTCCCCTGCACCTGCTCAAGGTCGCTCTAGCCCCGTGGGCCGTCGCGTGGAGGCTCTGCTCAGGTCCACGCCGCGGGCTCCACAAGCAGTGCTCACCTGAGTCAAACCTCAACTGCACAAACTGCCTGGGCTTCCCAGGCTGGACATTCAGAGGGACATTGCAGAGGCCCTCTCCTTGCTGCGGTGAAGGACTGCAAGGGGGCCGTGTACGCTTCTCTGTACCACTTCACTGACGTGGGCTCCGCGTGTGGCCGAGTGAACCCCTGGGACACGGTGCAGAGCGTGACTGCTCAAAACCCAGAGGGAAAGCTGGCCCGGTGGGCCTGTCACCCCAGCTACTCAGGAGGCGGAAGAGGAGGGCCGCTGGTTTGAAGTGTCTCAAAATAAAAATAAATAGGGCCAGGGGCATGGCTCAGTGGTGGAGTGCTCCTGTGTTCAGTGTCCAGTACTGGGGACAAGTTAAAGGGAAACATGAACATAATAAAAGGATAGATATGAAACAGGAGGGATGAATGGCAATAACGAAAGCGCCAATGGATCAAGTGGAACCACAAACAAAATACAGTGTCTGGAGTGGACAAGGTGGGAGATTAGCTATTGGGGAAGGAAAAGGGAGTATCAGTGAACTCAAAGACAGGACAAGAGAGCCCACAGGACCTAAAGGAACTGAAGGGAAAAGAAAGACCAAGAAAAAATTGCTCCAGCCTCAGTGACTGTGTCCCAGGAGGAGGGGTGAGAGGGTCAGAACAGAAAACAGTAGTTGGCCACGTGACATTAAAGCAGCCAAATTCGATGAAAAGTATAAACCCATGGATCCAAGATCATCAGAACCAGAATGGTTGAACATCCACATTAAGTAGAAAAGTCTTAGAGAGAAGCGGCTATGGGCACACGTGTGCACAGGCCCAGCAGCGGGCATCATGTGTGCACCCCGTGTGCACGCGTGCCCAGAGGGAGGCAGCAACAGGCACTCCCTGACTCCTCGTCACAAATAACGGAAACAGCCCCCTCTCCAGTCAGGGACACCGAGGCCAGAGAGGCGAGGCGTCTCCTAGACCTGGGACGGGCTCCTGGCAGGCCCCAGGCAGGCGCTTCCCAGAAGCAGGAATAGGGCGAGCTGGAGCCCAAACAGCAGAGGTGACTCCAGGCCCAGGCCCGTCTTGCTCACTGGCCCCTTCTGCAGGAAGAGGCCACGCCCTCCGTGCTGGGCCACCACATTGGCTTGCTGACTCTGCTGTGTCGGGACAAGGACAAGATCACCCGGACCCGCTCTCAGCAGTGTGTCTACCTCCTCCTCCATCTTGTGGTGGTGCAGAAGGGTGAGCAGCCAGGGAGAAGGAGAGGGCGGCTCCTGGCCACCGTCCTGGCTCCTGGGTCCCTGGGCTTCTCAGGCTCATGCCTGGTCTGAGTTGGGGAGACAGTGCTGGGGAGGAGGGCACTGCCCCCGGAGCAGGCGGTTCCTGAACCTGAGTCTCATGCAGGGAGGGCGCTGGAATTCATGCCCTGGAACAAAGGGAAGCACTTCGAAGCCCAGGCCTCCAAGGAGTGGGAGATGAAGCTCAGCCGCATGGTGAAGGTGAGGCCTCGTGCTGGGTGGGAGGCCAGCCCAGCTGCGCTCCTGCAGCTGCCCAGGCTTCTGAGAGCTGGGCCTTCCCTGGTCCTGTCTTCCCCAGCCCGCTGTAGAGACAGGGCCCAGGGGGTCCCGGTGACCTGACCAGGGGAGCAGTTTGGACAGGGCCAGGATAGGGGCCCAAGCACTGTTCTTTCCAGGGCCAGCACCGTATCTCGGCCTCATGTTTTTGTCTCTGACTGGACGCAGGACCACTTGGAAGCACAGGACCCAGGTTCTCACTGTGTCTGCTGGGCCTCCCTCCAGAACTTATGAGGGTGGAGGGCCAGCTTGCTTGGCTGGGACATCATGTGTGGCACTGCCCTTCCATCCTGGACAAGCCAGAGTGGTCCTGCTCCTGCGCCCTGGCCCGCCCTCCCCACACACCTGCCTCTCAGGCTCAAGGTTTTCCTGGCACTGGACCAGGTGTTGAGGGGCAGGCTGGGCCGCCCTGGGCATGGAAGTCCATTTTCCTGGGCCCCAATTTCCCCAAACTTCCAAGTAAGGGTCACTTGGGCTTGAGGTCCTGCTGCTCCAAGAGCGGGCTGTGTGGGAGCAGTGGTGCCTTAGCAGCAGAGCCCCTGAGAGTGCACTGGCTGAGCCCCTCCAGAGGACAGCGGGATGGGAACCTGGCTGCGGGGTCACTGAGGACATATTCTCAGCATGAGCCAGGGAGGGAGCAGGACATGGCAAGGGAGGCCGCTGGCAGCAGGAGGTCCAGGGATCGCCAGAAAAGTAGGGGCTGCCTGTGGGCGGGGTGGGCAGGACAGCCGGGCGCTCCAGCTCAGAGGCAGCTGGGAGGCTGTGGCTGCCACTCTGGCCCGTGGCAGCTCAGTGCGTGTGGCCTGTGTATGGAGCTACAATGGCACTCCTTCCGCCCGGAGAAGGGCCTGGACCCTCCCCTGGTCAGGCTGGCTGCTGAGCAGAGCCCCTCCCCCACAGGCCTTTGGAAAGGACCTGACGGTGGCGCAGCACACGCAGCTGGTCCTCACGCTGCTGCGCAGCCTCCACAGTTGCAGCCACCTGCGCTGTGACCTGGCCTCCAAGCTCCTCCTGATGATCTTCGAGGATGCTGGCATTAAGCTTGAGCAGGCAAGGCCTGGCGTCAAAGCCCCTCTGGGCGGGCAAGGCTCGTGCCCTCAGCTGTTGCGGGGGGGCTCCCGGCAAAAACCCAGAGGGGAGCAGACGGCCACCGCCAGGGCCGTGTGCACCAGCCCACCACCACACCTCTTCTCCACAACAAGGTGCCCTCCCTGCAGCCTGCACAGGCCCTGAGGTGGTCTCTGCAGCCCTGCTTCTGGCTGCCGTTGCCTGGCAGGCCAGGGACACCACCAGGCCCTGGCCACCTGCTTCTGTCCTGTGCCCCACAAGGTGGCAGGCCCTGCCACTACCATTGGAGCCACGTCAGTCTGCAGGAGGCAGCAGCTCCAACTGCTCTAAGTTGGCGAGGTCCCCTTAAGTCGGGGCTCACCCACACTATGGTCACCCAGGGGCTGCCAGGACCCACCTGCGCGGCACTGTTCTGTGTGGCCCCCACGGCCTGTCCTCCCACTTCCCTCATAACCAACGAGTAGAGTCCAGGTGTGCAGGCAGGCAGGCAGCAAGTGCTGTGAGCCATGGAGCCGGGTCCCATCCGGGGACTCGCAGCAGCCTGTCATGGACTGACCGCCCGTCCTGTTTGGGGCTGTGCTCTGCCTGCCCCTCCTGTAGGTGGCTGAGATCCTGCATAGCCTGCTCCAGGAGCTGCCAGGCATCCACTTCAAGAATGTCCAGCAGACCATGATGAAGGCCATCACAGCTCTGGGAAACCAGCACACTCAGGAGGTGGTGGAGGTGACCCTGTCCCTGAGCCAGCCCTTAGAGAGGTGGGTCCTTGCTCTGCACAAACCCCAAGATGGACACCCTCCAGCCACAGCTGCCCCAGGCCCCAGGTGCAGCTTCAGGCTGAGGCAGTATGGCCAGCTCAGCTCCCGCCAGGTGCTTCCTCCCAGGGCCCAGCCTGGCCAGGGCCTTGAAGACGCCCTGGGCTGAGGGGACTACATAGGGCTTCAGTGGTCCCAGGAAGGGGCTTCATCTTGGAAGGTCCCTCAGGCTCAGGGAGCCCCTGAGGCTCTGAGGCCAACCTGGTACTGTGAAGACACCGGGCCGGCGGTCCTGATCCCCTGCTGCCTCCTCCGTGGCCACCACTATGCCACGTGGCTTCCCAAGGCGATTTCCACAGGGCCCTTGTTAGGAACACTGCCTCTGACCTGGCCAGCCCTGCAGGGTCAGAGCCACATGCTAAACACCTCATGGCATGTGCACGCACTTGGCAGTCTGAGGGTGCTGGGGACATTGGCCTGTTCCAGGGGACACAGCCTTTGACAGGCAGCTCCAGGCAGCTTGGCCTGCTGTGGTTCTTGTTCTCCGGGTCTCCCTGCTGCGCCCGGCTGACCAAGAGAAGAGGCAGGTGGAAGATGGGATGGTGGCTTCTGGCTTAGAGTTTAGGAGCGCAGGGGTGCCAGGAGGGAGCCAGCCCAAATGGCAGGCAAAGCTGACTTGTGCTCAGAGCCAGGAGCAAGGCCCAGCCAGTGGTCACCAGGGCACAGACTCCAGAACCCACCTGTCACCACTCCTGGTTGGCTGTGTCCACTTCAGGACACCCAGCAAGCTGTCCTGTTGACAGCCAGATCAGGAAGCACCATTTAAGTGGTGCCTCTGGGGCCCTTAGGCAGCACAGTCCATGTACCTAGCATGGCCTGCAGGGGTGTGGGCTGCTGTCTCCCCAGGAAGACCCTGTTCCTGTGGAAGACCCTGGCCTCCAACCAGCGGCTGGCCCGCAAGGTCATGACCATCCTCTACATGAAGCTAAAGCTGCGGCCCTCCAGGGAGTTTGTGCAGCCCAGCCACTATGCCCAGCTCATCTGCCTGCAGGCGAGCAATGCCAGGGCCCACCGGGGTCCCCTCGCCAGGGGCCAGGGCGATCCTGCGCACTGCCAGGGGCCTCATCGCAGTGCAACTGCGGTCGTGGACAGATCACTGCCATCTGTGAGGGGGCAGCACCCCACCTGCTCACAGGGAGTCCCTGCCCCTGTGCACTCGGTGACACTAGGTGCCTGGGGCACCAGCAGACTGGTCAGCTGGCCTTGTCCCAGCTGCCTTGTACTGGCCCCTCTGTGAGGACGCCCTGCGTTGTCCACTCTGCCAGAACTGGAAAGAGGCTCCCGAGAACCTAGAGCAAACGTTCCCAGGGAGCACCTCAGGGGACGGCAGGCAGCCTGGCTGGCATGGGGACTGCCAGCCACTAGTGCCACACCCTGTGCCATGCCTGCTACAGGGAGAGGGGTGCTGAGAGGGAGGGCAGGGCGGGGCCCTGGAGGACAGGGCAGGCAAGGGAAGAGGGAGCCCAGTGCCCACCAGCTGTGGCTCAGGGCCGACAGCCAGCAGAGTTCTCCCCCAAGAGCAATGGGAAGTCACCAAAGGGTTCAGCTCAGGAGTGACCGGTGGGCTCTGCCCTGGAGGGGACTTGGGGGTGAGGGAGCAGCTACACTGCCTCCAAGGATAGGGCAGGTGGGGCTCCGCGGCCACAGGGCGAGTAGAGAACTTCAGGGATAGGTGGGCACCTTTCACAGTCCCACCCTGAGAAAATGGGGCAGCGTGGCGTTAGCTGCCTGGCCAGGGCTGGGAAGCCCACAGGACCAGGGGTGGCCCTCACCAAGGGGGATGCTCTGGAAAGGACTTCCTGTAGCAAGGGCACCTGGCAAGGCCAGGCAGATCACTAGAGGGTGGAGCCAAGCAGGGGAAAGGGAGAGAGGCCCAGGGTGCAGAGGCCAGGCAGGGAGTGGAGTCCAAGCAAAGTCCTAGAGTCAAGGGCTCCTGCTTCTGCCTCGAGGCTGCTGCAGGACTGGGGTGCAGCCAGTCCACATGCAGTTAGAAGAAGCCAAGGGCTGTTGCTGCCGAGTCCTGGGCTAGGGCAGGTGAGGGTGGGGGGCCTGGGGACAGAGTGGCTGCCCTCTTCCACTTACTGGGCTCCCTCTGGCCCCCGCTTCTTGCCTGCTGCAGGCCCTGCACGCCATTTATGAGCTCCTCTACACCCACGAGTACAGGGCCACGGTCCGCTGGGCCTTTGCGGGTATCCTCATGGGTCTGCTCACGCAGCTGCACTACATGCTGGAGCTGGGCATGGTCGAGGGCATCTCAGACTACCAGGAGGACATCCTGGAGGACGGGCCTCTTGGGCCCTGCAGGTGAGGCGTGGGAGGGGCCCAGCCCCCTCTCGGGACCCTCTGGCCCTGCCACACACCTACAGAAGTCCCTGGTGGGTGCGAGGTGTGGCTAGATGCTCAGGACCCAGGAGGGAATGAGGTCGGTTCTGCAGGGTGGGGGCAGCCCACAGCTGTGAGAATCAGCCCAGGGGAGCCCGGGAGGTGGCAGCTTGCCCAGGCCCCAGGGGACGTGCCTCCCACCACCGCACTGTTCCAGAATCTGCCTGGAAGCGCTGAAGGGCCTCTTCTGGACCACGAACTACTGGGAGGTGTTTGCCTATGTCAAGCTGCTCAATGGCTGGGAGTTCTTTGAGTGCCTGGAAACCTACTCAGAGGGAGTGACCCTCCTGGCCAGGTAGGTCCCAAGCTTGGGCGCCCTCCTCTGCCTGGGAGGTGCTGGGAAGGTCAGCAGCCAGGCTCAGGCCACACCCCCACACTGGAAGACATCTGGGCTGTTGAGAAACTGAGCAGTGTTGGCACCATCAATCTACCCGCCAACCACAACTGCCAGGTAAAGTCAACACCACAGCACGAGACACTGAAGTTAGACATCAGGAAGCACTTAAAGGCGGCAAGCTGATCTGATGCAGCAGGTAGAAGTTAGCTGCTGGCCACAGCTGCTGGTCTGTGTGAGTGGGGGTTCACCTGTCCTTTGCCCCACCGGTCTGGGCCTGGCTCCAGAACGAAGCACTCGGGAATCATGTGTCTGCCTCTTCCCTTTGACAGGGCTATGTCCCACTACGACTGCGAGATCAAAGCCATCCTGGGGCAAGCCATCATCTTCCTGAAGAACAGTGAGGAGCGAGACAACCTTGTGGCTATCCTCATCATCACAGAGGTCAGCTTCTCCCCAGTCACCTCGACCTGCTTCTTACTTCTAGGATAAAAAGACACCGTCCTCTGATAAAAGACACCTTAACTTCTGCCTGATGCATCAGATCTGCTTGCTGCCTGAAAGTGCTTCCTGATGTCTACCTAACTCGAGTGTCTCATGCTGTGGTGCTGACTCTACCTAGCAGTTGTAGTCGGGTAGATTGATGGTGCCAACCCTGCTCAGTTTCTCAACAGCCCAAGCGTCTTCCAGCATGTGAATCAGAGGTCCATGGTCAACTTCATGAACATAAACCTGAAAAGCCCCAACAAGCTGGTGCGGGCCATGAGCCTGCAGGCCCTCAGCAGCATCCTCATGCACTCCAAGAAGGTGAGAAGGGGACATGGGGGAGCTTGGGGACATGCCCACTTCCATCCTAGGAGGGCTTCAAGGAGGAGGCACAAGAAGAGCTGCCAGGATAGCTGTCTTGTTGGAAGAGGGAGGTGGGAGCAGGAGAACCTGGCAGTATTTGCTTAGGACAGGGGACTCTGAGACAGAGGACCTCTGAGATCAGCACTTTTGACCTGCTTCCAGGTAGGAGGCCCTCGTTTGACAGCCAACTGCCAGCTCCACCCACCTTCTCGTGCCCCTGGCCTCCGGTAGCAGGTCCATTCCCCTAGGATGCCACTGCAGGGCTGGGTCTCCTGTCCACGTGTGGGGAAGCAGGGATGCGCCCGCGCCGGTCTCAGCCAAGCACTGAGAGCCCTGCCGCAGGCCCAGCTAGGGTGGGTGGGTTTGGACATGAGCAGATGCTGCCTGGAAGAGCTGCGATCCGCAGCCGGGGAAACCGAAGACAATGGGTGGGTCTCCCTGCAGATGCTTCTGCTCCAGAGCCGGCTGATGGAGCTGCTGGACAGATTCCTGCAGCCCGAGCTCAACGACCCCCTGGGGCTGATGCAGATTCTGGGTGACATCCTGCACCGCCTGGGCGACCAGGCCGTCGGCGCCGCCAGCCTCAAGATCTCCCAGCACCTGCGGCTCCTCTTCGAGGACGTGAGCAGATCCGGGCGCGGGGAGCAGCAGGCGCGAAGGGCCACACAGGGCATGCGCGGGGCGGCAGCCTCGCCCCCAGGGCGCCTGCGCAGTCCCTTCCGAGCCCACCAATCGGAGGAGCCGGTGCCGCTGGGCGCGGGGCTGGTGGGCAGTGCCGCGGCTCCTGAGCCCTGCCGCCCGCCTGAACCGCTTCCCAATCGCCCCGGGGACCTTGACGCTTCCCGCCTCCGGGGCGACGAGGGTGACCGTTCGCTTGGAAGGCAGGCGCGGGCAGTGGCAGGGGCGCAGGGGCTCTGCTCTCGGGGGGCGCGAGTGCGCGGGGTGGGAACTGGGGAGCTGGGCGGCGGCACCCGGACCCAGGCCCACCTGTCCAGGCCCAGGCAGGTGCTGCGCGGAGTCGCACAGGGGAGGAGCCTTGCTGGGGTCACGGAGCTAGGAAGTGACCGGTGGCACTAGCCTGCGGGAGTAGGCGTGTGGCTGCCGTCTGCGACCCAGAGAAACCTAGGGGAGAGGCTCCCAAGGCTGCAGGAGATGGAGGGGTGGCAGCCCGAGCTCGGAGACCTGGGCAGAGCCCGCACGGGCAGAGAAGGGCAGTGGGAGCGGCCGGTGCGCTGCTCGGGACTTGGGGCCTGGCGGTCGTCCGGGCTGATGCGGGTTTGCCCCGAGCTGCACGGAGCCAAAGGGGGGACAACACCCGCCCTGGGAATCACGGGCAGACGGAGGGGTGAGGTCAGCGGCCGAGAGGCCACGCTGGGCTGGAGGGGCCCCCCATGTTGCCTGCCTGTCTTCCCCAGATACGGGCAGAGGTGCGAGGATGCGCCATCTTCTTGTTCGGGGATGTCATCCACAGTGGGGGCAAGAAGTCTCAGCAGGCACTCAAGACCTCTGCCTTCCAGGCCCTGGTGCCGCTGCTCTTCCACCTGGCGGACTCCTGCCCTGAGGTGGTCATGGTGAGCAGGCCCTGGCCTGGCTGTGCGGGCTGGAAAGCAGGGCGAGGGGAGAACCCATCTGCAGGGGGCACCGGAGGCCCTGGCCCGGTAGGCAGAGACAAGACCAGGGCAGCCATTCTGGACCTATTCAGACAGGAAGGGCCATAGCTGGCCTTGGAGGTGAACAGGTAGATGGAGAAAAGGAAGGCCCCTTCCTAGAGATGGCCCTTCCCTCTGCCCCACACACCTAAAGTAAGCCTGGCACTCAGGGTCCTCTGCTGTCCCTGGGCTAGTGCTGCAGACCATGTCCTGCACAAGGGTACCTGCTTTCCCAGGGCCCGTCCCCAGGAGTTCCCCACCTTCCGGTTCCAGGAGGATCCACAGGGGTACCCCTGGAGCTCCCAGATTTGTCACATGTTCTGTCTGCAGACCACTCCTAGCATCAAGCTATCTGTCATCTCAGCACTCTGGAGTAGGGCCTCATCTCTAACACCTGAGCAGCCTGGCCCAGGCTCATCTTACCGTCAGAAGTCAGGTCTTTCCCCAAACTTAGACAGTGGAGGCCCCTCCTCCGAGGCAGGGTGTCCCAAGGTGACTCCTTGGATGCCCCTCTCTGCCTTCTTGCTCAGCCTGTTTCCTTCCTACCCTCAAAGAAGGAGGCCTGGGGTGGCGCACGCCTGTAATCCCAGCACTTTGGGAGGCTGAGACAGGAGGATCGTGAGTTCAAAGCCAGCCTCAGCAATGGCGAGGCACTAAGCAACTCAGTGAGACCCTGTCTCTACATAAAACACAAAATAGGGCTGGTCATGTGGCTCAGTGGTCGAGTGCCCCAGTACCAAAAAAAAGAAGAAGGAGGCCTGGGCATCCAGGTGACCACTGGCCTCTCTGGAAGCACCGTGTGAATTAGAGCAGGGTACCATAGGGCTTAGACAGTGGAGGTCCCCTTGTGTGGTCGCCCCTTCCTCTGGCAGCATAGTCCCCACACCCCAGCAGGGTCCATTTGTCCTGGGGTATTGTCCCTGCAGAGTCCTCCCCTGAGGTCTTGAGGAGGGCTGTGGTGAGGCGGAGGCTGGAGTACACTGGGGTGACCCCCTGCTCTGCCTACAGAAGACCAAGCTCACCTTCTTGCGCTGCTCCATCTTGCTAAAGTGGGAGTTCCGGAAGGAGCTGTTCAGCAAGTTGGCGTGGGGCCGAGGACTGGGTGCCGAGAATGATATTTTTATCTACATGGTAAGGTGTGGGCACTCCCAGAGGCGGGAGGACATGGTCACCCCAGCCCTCTGAGTAGGCTCCATGAGCAGTGGAGAGGCTGTCGTGCGGGTGTCTGTTCAGGGGCCTCAGCCCCAGTGGGGGAAGCATTGGCCCTCAGTGAAGCCCAGGGCCTCTCCAGTGGGCTGGGGGTACTCAGCCCCCACACATGTACCTAGACTGTGTCCAAGGTCACTGTGGAAAGGCCCTGAGGATGGGATGGGGAGAGGGCCAAAGTTCTACCCACAGCACAGTGGGCCCAGGATGGGGCGCAGGACACACGGCCCCTAGTTTTCAGCTGCCAGTTCAATCTCTGTCCCAACCTCTCCTGTCTTACCAGTGGTCCAGGCTGTCCAGATCATAGTTCCAAGGTTTGGGGCAGGGCTGAGGTCACCAGAAGATGTAACAGACCTCCCTGGATCTGGCCACAGCTGGACACTGCCTGTCTTGTCCATGGGCCTCCCGATCTCTGTCCTCCTCCTGCCATTCCATAGCCTTGGAGGATCCTTCCACTTGGAGTGGCCACGGGTGTCCTTAGGGCTCAGATCTGTGGGATCATGAAGGCAGGAAGCTGTGCTGCTGAGCAGGCCCTGCCCTCAGGGGTGCTGGGCAGAGCCATTGCTTGCGTGTCCGAGGGCAGGCTCCTGATGCTGCCCGGCCGGGCTGCGTGTGGTAGGTGTGGACAGGTGGAGGCTGGTCTCCAGGCCCAGGAGCAGATGGAGGCCCTCCACAGTGGCAGAGCCCAGGCTGGCTCCAGGGCATTCGCCTCCCTGGGCCATGACAGCTCATTGCCCAGCTCTGGGGTCTCAGCTGTTGAGTCAGATTCAGTGCCATCTTTCCTGGGCCATTGGTTTTCCCTTTAGGAGCATGGCTAGCCTCCTCCGCGGCAGGCGTGGGCTCTTGCATTTACTGTATGGTGGGTTTTTCACACATAGCCAATGACTTGCCCTTTGCTTGGCTCACCTGTTTCTGGTTGTGAGAAGTTTTGGTTGCAGGGAAGTTGAATGTGCTCCCCTCACTGGCCTGTGCTGCTCCCCTGCTCCATGTGACAGGGCTGGCACAGGGCAGGCCCTGGAGGGGGTTGTGAGGACTCCAGGCTGGGCTGTACCTGTGGACAGGGGCATTCTGGGCTGTGCCTGTAGATGGGGCAGGGGGCATACTGGGCTGTGCCTGTGGACGGGAGGCATACTAGGCTGTACTCATGGATGGGGGACATACTGGGCTATACTCCTGGACAGGGAGCATCCTGGACTGTGTCTGTGGATGGGGCCATACTGGGCTGTGCCCGTGGATGGGGGTGCATACTGGGCTATACATGTGGATGGGGGCATCCTGGGCTTTGCCTGTAGATGGGGGGGACATACTGGGTTGTGCCTGTGGATAGCACAGTGCTGTCTCTCCGTCCACGGAGTCGAGTGCTGCTCATCCAGTCCATACAGGAGCACCTGTGTCACCGTGGGACCTGGTGGGCAGCAGTAACCAGCAGCTTGACCCTCAGAGCCTGAACACAGTCCTGACCAAGCGTTCAGTGTGCTGTCAGGCCTCTGGAGACAGGTGGCCAGCGGCCGTGTGGGCAGCAGTGTCGAGTGTAGCTGGGAACAAGGGGTTGGCCACCAGGAAGTGGACAGGTCTCAAGGACACAGGACTGGCCGGAATGACCTGTGGGACACAGCGTATCATACGTAACAGGTAGTGTGCAAGGGCCCGATGCTGCACTCCCTGAAGATGAGTGCCCGAGGAAAACCCCGTCGCGGGCGACAGGCTTGATGGAAGCTGAGCGAGTGCAGATGTTGCTGGTGGTGAACCTCGAGGTGCTAGGAAAAGCTGCTCAGGGTGACACAAGCACACCCCAGGAGCCCTGGGGGAGGCTGCCACCATGCTCCGTGATGCTGGGGACCTGGGGTGGCAGCCCCTCCTGCAGGGACTCTCACGGCCACCTCCTGACCTCAGTACAGGGCCACCTGGTGGAGGGCTGTGCTCTGGGCCCAGACCGTTTGCAGAGTAGGCACAGTGGACACAGCTGGAGAAGGGGCAGAGAGGGAAGTCGGCGGTGGGCACACGGCCCCATGCCTGTGCCTGGTGCTCAGCCTCTGCTCCTCCTCCCGCCGTCCGCATGCTGTGCTCTGGGCTGTGTTCCAGGATCATTGCCCAGGTCTCCTGGGCTGCCTTGATGCATCTCTGATTCGCTCTAAGACTTCTGTGGCCTGTTGCATTGATGGCTGCAGTTTTCATCAGCCTCCTCTCAGGGCTGTTGTGGGGATCTGGAGTGACCCCAAGGGGTCCCAGTGAGCAGTGCCCAGAGGTGGGCTTTTAGGGCTCTGACCTGTCAGTGGGTTGATCCATTTGACGGATTAAAAATTTGAATTGACTACTGGCAGGAGCTGTGGAGGGTGGGCATGGTGGAGGAAGCAGGTCCCTGGGGGTGTGGCCTTGGGGGCTCTTATCTTGTCCCCCCGCCCCTCGCTTCCCAGCTGCCATGACCTGAGCTTCTCTGCTCCCCTGTTCCCCTCCGGCGCTGTTCCGCCTCACTGCAGGCCCAGAGCAAGGGGACCGCCATTCATGGAGCAAGACCTTCAAAACAGCCCAAATCAGACCTTCGTCCTCGGAGCTGTTTCTGTCAGCTATTTTGGTCAGAGACAGAACGCCGACTAGATGGAGGGCCTCATCCTTTTCCTGGGTCTGCCTTTTGCACAGCTGTAGTTATTTAAGAAAGCGCTCAGTGCCCTGCTTGGTGGCTCGCCTCTGCGGAGCTTGAGGAGCCGACCTGGCCCTGTGCTTCTGTTGTCTTGTTGCGATGCGCCGGGCCTCCCGCGGGAGCCTGCAGTGTGCTCAGAGCGCTCGTCCTGGTGTCTTCGTGCTTGCTATCGACCTGGGGTGAAGTTTCCTCTCTTGTCACCTCTGACTGTCCTATGCAGGCTGTGATGCACACTGTAACCCTCCTGAGCGTGCTGTGCCTCAAGCTGGGCTAGAGGTGAGCCACCTTCTGGCCTCTGCCTGTCTCGGGGCCAGTCCTCCTCATGGGTGCTGTTGGGTGTTGGTGTCGAGCTCAGTCTCCGCGTGGGCAGACAGCCCCGTGCTTAGGGCAGTGGGTGCGTCTCTGACTTCAGATTCTGATTCCAGTCCTGCCCTCAGGGAGCATCATTCTCTTGAGCTTGCTTGAAGGATTTTAAGAGGAATTTGTTGACAGCTTCTTTGATTTTGCAGCTGTGTCCTGCATGGAGAGGTATATGCATGACCATTTCTGTTTCATGTAACACCCATTGTATTAATCCTATTCATCAAAGCCACCTTTTGAAGCCTTAAAAGTCAACCTTGATAACATCATGCTTGCCCATCACTAGGGCAGTCTCTACATTAAAACTTATTTAACAAAGTGAATCTTGTTGAACATTTACGTGATGACGACAGACCTATCGACAAGATTCTAGATACTTAATGGAAAGCCTGTGTTGTGCATCAGGTTCCTATGGTGGTTTCAGCCCTGAGGAGGAGATAGGGCAGGGTGCCCCAGGCCCCTCTGCTGTCCTTTGGGTGTGCGTCTGCACTGCATCTGCTCCCCGCCAGCTGGACCTTCCAGACCTTTTAGAGATTTCCTTAGTTTCAAACCTTCCTAGGACATCTGTAGTTTATCAGTCTGTACCATGTTGGCTCCAGGAGCTGTTCTGCACTTGGGCCCCTGGTCATAGCCACTGTCCCAGCTCGCTGGCCACCGGAGCTGGCTGCAGCAACCTCTTGCCACCCTAGTGAGCAGACTTTACTTTTTTTTGGTACTGGGGATTGAACTCAAGGGCACTCGACCACTGAGCCACACCCCCAGCCCTATTTTGTTTTATATAGAGACAGAGTCTCACTGAGTTGCTTAGCACCTCACTGTTACTGAGGCTGGCTTTGAACTCGTGATCCTCCTGCCTCAGCCTCCCGAGCCGCTGGGATTACAGGGGGTATGGTGCGCCTGGTGAGCAGATTTTATTTCTAAGAATCAGCATCTTTCCTGTTGGGCTGTCCGCCCAGCTGTGAGCGCAGGAGGGCTCCTCGTCCGGTACCTTGTGGACCAGGTGTCATTGTTAGCGTTTGCTGCAAGGGCCCGATGAAGCCTCTCCGGCTGGTTACTGTGTAGGGACCCAGAGCTGACCTGTGCCGCCGGCCAATCGCCCCGGTGCCCTCCAGCCCACCCGACCTGGCCATGTGGTCTCCTCATTCCTTGGTGGGTGCCAGCTCCCGTCAGTGCTTTGTGTGTGAACGTCACGGGTCGAGGAAACGAGAAAACGCTGAGCGCGCGGAGCCCCGCTCCCTCCCGGGTCGCTGCTGCCTTTCTGCTGGCTTCACGGTCCTCTGCTCTGTGGCCTCGCTCATCTGCTGGTGCCACTGACCTAAGCACCATTTGCTGGCCCACAGGCAAGACAGCTGAGAACACGGTCACCTCTGGCAGGAGGGGCTGCACTGCCCTGGGGACATGCCCAGGAGGCCTTGCTCCACAGGCCTTGCTCCACAGCTCCTTGGTGCACCGCAGTGCCACTTGGCGAGGCAGTGTCCCCTCTGCCAGTCTGTCAGGGCTCCCCTTTTTATAAGGAGCAGCCATTGTGTCAGGGCCCACCCCATGACCTCATTTTCCCGTGCTGGCCTCTGAAAGGCCCCATCGCCCGAGGAGTCCACGTTCTTAGGTGCCGGGTGTCAGACCTTCAGCTTGTGTTTCTGTGCATGTGGCAGATAATAGAGGGAACGCATTCCAGGAACCATTGGCATCGCCACTTTCATAGCAGATTGTTACATCTTGGCCACGAGCTGCCCTTTGCCTGGAGTCCTTTTGCTTTTGACATTGGCCCTGGATTCCTTTTAAAGCATTCTTCTCTGGCAATACTAAAATGCTCCAGACCCTTGGTCTTTTCCCACCCCAAAACTGGGGATCAGTGCCTACAGGGCGTCCTGATTCCTTGGAGTGGGAGAAGGCTAGAGCTGGGGTCCTGGAGAGCACACGTGCGGTTTGGCACTGGCCAGTGTCTGTCTGCCAGCTGGGGTGGACTCAGCTGGGCAGGCTGCAGGTGGGTGGTAACTTCCAGCATATGGGCCTGCTGACAGCAGAGGTGCTCTTCTGCCTGGAGGTGAACTGAGGTGGCAGGTGGGGTTTGGAGGAGGAATTTCACAGGCCCAGTCTCAGGTAGGCCCAGGCTTGGGCAGAACAGGCAGCGGCTGCAGGCAGCTCAGTCCACTCGGCCAGTGGAAGGAAGCCCATCAGTACCTCCCAGGTTGGGCAGGAAAGGCCAGGTGGGTATTAGTGCCTTGACCATGGCAGCTGCTAGGACAGTGTGGCTGGGTACAAAAATGTCCCTGCTGTCCTGTGGGGAACATGGAGCTAAGGCCAGAGATATGATACTCTACAGGATCCTTGTGATGCCAGCGGCACAAAAGCAGATTCAAACAGGCTCAGACAAACTGGTTTATCAAACCGAAGGGCTACTGGATGCTTGCTGCAGCAGGGCCTGATCAGAGGCTTAAGTGAGGTCCCACTCTGCCCCTCAGCCGGCTTCATCCTGGCTGCACAGCAGGCCTATCCAGGAGGGGAGTGGGGTGGCCCCTCTAGCCATTTCCAACCCCGCGTGCCCTGCAGGTGGTTGTTGCTCACCTGGAGGGTGATTGCTGCGAGTCAGTGTGATATAGCGTTTCATGGAGTCTTGGGCTGGGGCTGGGTTGGGCCCCAGGCGTGGGCAGCGGAGACCTTCTGGAGGATGCCCAGGGTGATCTTAGGAAGGGGCCCTAGATGAGGTTGGTCCCAAGCCTTTGACAGCCCTGAGGTCAGACTGGGAAAGGAGTGGGGCCTGCAGGGACTCAGCTCTGGTTCCTCCTGCCTCACTGAGGGTCCTGGGGCCCAGCCTGGGGTGATTGCCCTTCACTGCCCAGTTGGTACTGCCATGGGGGCCTCGGCAGAACCAGGGTCATGGAGGCCAGGTGCTGCCTGGGCCCCTGCCTGGCCACCGGCCACCTCTTCTTCCCCCAGATAGAGAGCAACTTTGGCAGCTACCACCAGTTCCTCATGCAGGCCCTGACCTACCTGAACAGCCCCCACAAGAGCCTGAAGCTGGCAGCCATTAGGTTCATTGGTAGGTGCTGCCCGTGGCTTGCTGCCCCCACGCCAGAGCCTGTGCGTGGATGCAGGCTGGCATGCCTGAGCCACCGCCCACCACCTCCCACCTGTCCCAGGGGCCATGCTTCAGGACTACTTCACTGACCTCTGCTTCTACCTGAAGAAGGGTGACATAAGGACCCTCAAGAAAAGTGAGCTGCACCCTCGAGCCAGGGCTGGGCGGCGCGGGGTCTGTGGTGGAGAGGGGCCTCTCTGAGGGTGCAGCCTCACCTTTCCCTCCAGACTGGGCCTCCAGGGGCAGGCTGGGCTCTCTGGTGGGATGTAGCTGCAGAGTCAGACCCGGGGTCTCTGCTGCAGGCTTGAAGATCCTCAAGGAGGACCCGGACTCCATATGCCGCAGGTTCTACCTGAACTCCATAAGAGACATCATGGAACTGTCCCAGTATGTGGCGTGAGCCCCAGGGCTCGGCCACCACCCAGCCCACCCTGTCCCTGTCCGCACGGACTTGTCTATAGTAAACGCTGAGAAGCACGCTCTGGCCTCAGGCTCTGTGGCCCATGCCCACCTACAGGCAGTGGGGCTGTGGACCGGAAGGGCCTTGTCACGCCTGTCTTCAGAGGCTGCTGGGCTGTTAGTCGGGCAGAGGGAGCCCAGGACCTCGGGGCGTCCGTGACAGCCCTGTGCTCTCCTCGCTGTCCTCAGCCCTCCTGGCTTGGCCGTCGGCTCTGTCCCGCGCACCTTTCCACTCCCAGCCCAAGCAGAGCTTTCTGAGGGCACAGCTGGTCTGTGTGCATCGTGCCAGGCCCACACTGGAGCACGCAGCCATGGCCCCCGTGTGCCCAGCAGCCCATGCTCTGATGAGCCTCTGAGCCCTCCCTCGCTGAGGCCAGGCCCAGACTTCAGGGACACCCGCCTCCCTGCAGCTTGGCTGCCTGCTGTCTTGGCTGTGTGGCTCCCAGTGTAGACGCCCTCTCCTCCCTGTGGAGTCTCTGACTTTCCCCAGCTCCAGCCTGTCTTAGCTTGCACCAGGGCCGTGGCCCCGCTTCCTGTGGCACAGGGACACTGAGTGGTCTTGGGCACTTGGGCTCATCTCACTGCACAGCCAGTGCAGTTCCAGTGCCTGGGGGGATGGTGCCCCAGATGTGGTCTTATCCTGGGACAGCCCTTGGCCCTCCAGAAGGATCTCAGACACCTGGGGCATGGGCAAGGGCTCATGCCAGACACCCAGAAATCACCCAGGAGGGAAGTTCTTGGGGAAGGCAGTGCAAGCTCAACCTTGGAGGCCCCAGGAGGAGAGCTCTGGGCCTTGTGCCCGGACTATGAGAAGCCCTCCCATGGCAGCTGAGGGCGGAGGTGACGCCAGAGCTGTGCTTCCACAGTGGTTGCCCTTCGGTGCCCAGCCAGTCCCTCATCTCAGCTGTGTGCTGGGTGACAGGGACTCTGAAGGTAGGGGGAGCAGAGTAGGACGACCATGCATCTGGCCCAGCCCAAGGAGCCAGGGGCAGCAGATGTGGGCCTGCCCTAGGGCAGCTGAGCTGTGGTGACTATTCACGGTCTACTGAGGGAGCTGAGGCCATGGCGAGGTATGGCCACTGGGGGGCGACAGGCTCTGGAGGGCATTGGAGAATTGCTGTGCTCATGGTTGGGTGGAGGAGTGTCCTCGTACAGGAGGTTCAGAATAAGCACCCGAGAGGTAAGAGGAAAGGGGGGCCGCGCAGCACGGAGTTGAGCAACCAAGAAGGTCAGGACACTGCCTGGATGCTCCTGAGGGGCTGTGCTGAGGAAGGTGGGGAAGGACCCATTCTCTCCAAAGCACCTGGGTGTGGAGGGTTGGCCAGAGCAGGACGGGTTTCCAACCTCTGCAGTGTGGGGACCAGGTGCTGCGAAGGCTCCTCCCACCAGAACATAGCCCAGTCTTAGGGAAACAGCAATAAATGGACCCTCCCAACCCCATGATCCTGGGCATTGAACCCAGGCACTGTACCACTGAGCCCTTCCCCCCAGCCCTGTTTATTTTTTATTTTGATACAAAGTCTGGCTAAGTTGCCCAGGCCAGCCCTGAATTAACCCTCCCGCTGTAGCCTCGTGAGTAGCTGGGGCTACAGGCATGTGCTCCCATGCTTGGCCAATAAATGTCCTCTTCAGTGCATTGCTGGAAAGCCCTAAAGGCTTGTAGACAAACAGAACTGAAGAGCCCCAAGCAGTGGGATGGCACCAGTATGGCAAGGAAAAGTGACAGGGACGTTCAGGGTCATCCTGGAACTGATGCTGAAGTTGAGGCCTTGCCCCTCACGAGTAGGGGGCTAGTTCCCGAAGGGGCCCCATAGCAGCAGCACCCATCGCTCCAAGCAGAAGTCGCTGCACGTCCACATGAGCCCTGCATGAGACAGCTCGAGGTGACCCTCTTGGCTCCCCAGCTCCCAGGCTTGAGGACAGAAGCTCCACAGAAGTCCCTGAGTCAGCAGGGACACCGCCCTGGTGTTAGGCCCCCAGGAGCATGGGTTGTCAAAATGCTCATTGGGAGACAAAGAAGGGATGGAACCAAGAAATAAGCAAGGGTAAGGAGACTCAGTGACCGTGCAGGCATGGAGAGGAATCTAGACTTTGAGATAAGGGAGATGACAGTTACTGAGTCTCCGAGGCTGAACTAGGTAGCATGTTAGATGCAGCTGAAGAGAGAAGGAGCAAAAGCCAGTTGTGAAATTGCTAGGAATTCTCCAAAACTGGTGCAAGACTTGGCATCCACAGTTGTTGGGAGTACAACTCCAGCAAGATAAACAGAAATCCACACGTAGGCATAATGTGCAGAACATGAAGGAAAAAAACCCTGGAAACAGCCAGAGAGGAAGAGGCCCCTCCCCACCCAGCATGACCAGGTGAGACCTTTCAACAGGGCGGAGGGGGCAGGAGAGGGTGGAGTGGCGTCACTGCTGCCACCCAGGGTTGTGAGCCCTGACGTGCACACCACCTGCAAGCAGGAAGGTGGAATCGGCAGGTTCTCAGATGCACCAAACTGGCTGTCCCGCCACGCGGGGTCTGTGGAGGTGTGTACCAGCACGAGAGCAAGGGAGAGCAGCTGTGGTCACCCAGAGCATCAGCACCAAGAGTCACGGCCCCAAAATGCACCAAGCAACGAGGGAGAGGATCAAACCAGACCTACTGGAAAGTCAGGGGAGGAAACATTCAAATTAGTAACAAGAGCAAAACACTGTTTGGGCTTAAAAACAGACCAACAGAGCGTCCAGCAGCCCAGGGACAAACCGGTGCCCACACAGTGGAACCTGGGCTGTGGTAAAGAGGGCAGAACAAGCCGCAGGCTCTCTATGTGCAGAAAAATGAAGTGGTGTCGGAGCCAATGCCATGCCAGAGCTGGCTGCAGGCCTGAGGATACGAAGAGGAGCCCAGAGGCGGCTGTGACACAGGTGACCAGGACACGGTACGCACGAGTCAGGTAAAGTGGTGTCTGTTCACAGCGAAGTTAAGATGAAAACCAACACAGGGGCAGGAGGACACAAAGGCACTCCCCAGCAGCCCAGAGCCACAGCCCGCCACACTGGACTTCCATTGATGAGGGACGTCGTAGATAAAGTGGAAAGCTCCATGTGAAGGCTCTGCAACAGAGAAGATGATGATCCAGAACATAGATGATTTCTGCAAGCAAGCAGTGCCACATGGGTCAGGAACAGAAAAGGAACCCCAAGGCCAGCAAGCAAATGGAGAGCAGCGTCCACCCTCACCATCGGCACGGTGCACGTGGACAGAACGCGTCACGTTACGCCTCTTGGACAGCAGGAATCGCAGAGCTGGCAGATACCCAGTGTGGGTAAGAGCATATGGATGTCGGGTGCTGGTGCATCCTGTGAGAGGAGTGGGGTGGACGTGTGGAGAGCCGTGACACCGTGGGGCCACAGGAGGTCACATCTCTCTGTTAGGCCAGATGTCCCACCCCTGAGTCTGCAAAGAAAGCAGTTCTCCTGCCGGTCCCAAAGGATCCCACATGAGAATATACCTACAGCAGCGTGCATGAGGCTGGACAGACGGAGGATAGGAGCTGTGCCACGGGAGCCAGGCAGCAGTGGGCAGCCCTGCTGGGGTCTGGGAAGAGGCAGTGCAGACTCCGCCTGACTCTCCACCGCATGTCCCTGGGCTTCCCGGCGTGTGCGCGAACAGCTGGAGCCCTGCAGTCGGGATGAGTGGGGCGCCGGGGCTGTGAAGCCTGGCCTGGGTACGGCTTGCTTCCCCTGGTACTTCCAGGCCTAGACTGGCATCAGACACAGGCAGGAAGAGCTTCAGGACAAGCCCTCTGCTCTGGCTCTGAGAGCTGGAAAGGGGGCTCCTGCATGTCAGGGGAAGGGAGGGGATCCCATCCACTTTTCTGTTTCCTCCTCTGCTATTCTTGTCCCCAGGGATCTGGAGCGCGGTCACTGGGCTGGGGGCTGAGCATGGGAGGGAGGGATGCCCGTTGCCTTTGTCTCCTCTGCTGTCTTGGCACCTGACCTAGGAGGTGGACTCAGTCACACAAGGTGCACAGCAGAACCAGGAAACTAAACCCAGTTTCTAACTGGAAGATCAAGATAGGGATCCCCTAAGAGCCAGGAGCACTGGGGAGATCCCCAGAGCACGTGTGGGAAAGCCACCACAGGACATGTATGGACTCCATGGCTCGCCCACCCCAGACCCGACCAAACATCACAGCATGAGCTCTCAGAGGTGGTACATAGGGCAGGCCACTACCCAGTGCTCGGCCCTGCCCCTGGGGGTGCATGGCCCTATAGCACAGGAAACGCTTCTAAAACAACCCAAGTTAGGACCACAGCTCAGAGAAGGTGAGGCTGGCAGCGCACACCTGACCAGGCTGACCGTTGGCAAAACACAGACGTAGGTTAACATTCTTCTTAGAGGTCAGAGGGGACCCAGAGCCTGACCACAAGGCATTCACAGTGTCCAGGATGCAATCCCAAACACACGATGTAAGAAAAACCTGGGGAAATCTCAACAATCACAAGGGAAAAGATCTTCAGCAGACACTAACCAACAGGACACAGTGACATTGTCAGAGACCTTAGGTAACTATCGCAGCCATGCTTCAAGAATAACAGGGCAGATGGGAAAATGGAACATCTCAACAGAGAAATAGAAGCATAAAGAATCAAGCGGGGGCAAGACAAAGTGGAAGAGCACAAAAACTCTCTAGAATGGTCTTGAAAGAGACCCACCTGAATGCCGTCAACCAATGCTTGGCAAAGGGGCAAAGGCCATATGCAAGGCAAAGATAGCCTTAAGTCATTTGCAAGTAAACCTGAACCCCAAATGGAATGTGAAAAACCACAGAACTCCAAGGAGATAAAAGGAAAAAAATCTGGGTGATTCTGGATTTGTCAGTGAGTTTTTAGATACAATGTCAAAACACAACAAAAGAAAACAATTGAAAGTTACACTTTTTTAAAAATTCAAAACTGTTCTACAAAGACATTGCTTAGAGAATGAAGAAGCAAGCCACTCATCGGGAGATACTTGCTGAGCACCTCTCTGATGACCGTGATTCAAACTACACAAAGAACTCTTAAAACTCAATAAGAAAACAAAAACCTGATTAAAATACGGGCAAAAGAAGCCGGATGTGGTGGCGCACACCTGTAATCCCAGCACTTAGGGAGGCTGAGGCAGGAGGATCGCGAGTTCAAAGCCAGCCTCAGCAATGGTGAGGCGCTAAGCAACTCAGTGAGACCCTGTCTCTACATAAAACACAAAATAGGGCTGGGGATGTGGTCA
>PVHX01011366.1:0-64593 GCA_004024805.1 Geosciurus inauris | reverse complement strand
TTTTTTTTTTTTTTTTTGCTTCTTCATGCTTCAGGTAGCCCAGATGTCTCTTGGCTTGTGGCAGCATCACTCCAGTCTCTGTCTCAGCCTCCCATGGCTGTCTGTACCCTAGCAACAGAGACCCTCCTCTGTCTCTGTTTTCTGTTTTATAAGGACACCAGTTGTTTTGCATGAGGGTCCACCCCAATCTATATGACCTCGTGACATCTTGATCACATCTATAAATACCCTAATTCCAAATTAGGTCACACTCAGAGGGACTGTGATTTAGGATTTCAACATACATTTTTAAGGACATACACGATTAAAACCTGTAAACCCCTCTGTCCACTGAATCAGGACCTTGTGTTTTAGCAACAGGAGTTTGAAATATACTGGTCTAAATAAGTGGAAAATCTGCCCGCAACTTCCCAATAAACACCCAAGCCCATGGTAACCAGAGAGCATGTCTGTGGTTTGTAACATATAAAGTTACTCAAGGTCAGGCGTGAGACCAGCAAGACTTGGGTACAGAAACCTATTGTGTTTTATTACTGATTATATTCATAATTCTTGCTCAGCTGTTTCCAGTTTACAAATTGTTTTTCACTCCATTTCTTTTTGTGTATTGGATCCTTGCATATTGCAAACTGAGACCCAGGGTCATAGGGGTTGAAGTGGCAGGGTGGGAACTGTGATGAGGTCTGACACTAAATTCACTTTCCAGTTCCCCTACCCTTTACCCCAGGGATAAGCACCCCTGCCAGCTGGACCTACACCAAGGCACTTTGGAGAAGGTTTAAAAAACAACACACACATACAAAGAAAAAACAGTAGAAGGGACCCTGGCCCTATTGAACCTCTAAGCTAATTCAGAGTGGGTTATAAGCTGTGAAAACAGACATCAGAAGAGAGATGTGAGGTCAGTGAGTCCACAGTCACCCCAAGCCTGGCTCTTAGAGAATCAGCATCCCTCTGCACTCTGCTGGTGGGTACTTGCTATGAGACAAACTTCCCTGGAACTGACATCCTTTCCTGTTTTAGTCTGCTCAGACTGCTGCAGCAAAGCTCAAGAAGAACATCTCTGATCTGAAAATATAAAATCTGAAATGCTCCTGTTTAAGTCAGCTTTTTCACCACTGTGACCAAAAATCCTGACAAGAACAATTTTAGAGAAGGAAAAGGTTATTTGGAGCTCATGGTTTCAGAGGTTTGAGTCCATAGATAGTTGACTCCACTACTCTGGGCCTGAGGTGAGGCAGAAGATCATGGCGGAAGGGCACAGCCGAGGAAAGCAGCTCAGGACATGACAATCAGGAAGCAAAGAAAGAGCTCCATTCACCAGGGGTAAAACATAACCCTGAAGGCACACCTCCAGGGGCCCACCTCCTCCAACCACTCCCCACCTGCCTAGAGTTACTGCCCAGTTAATCCACATCAGTGGATGAATTCACAGATTAGGCTAAAGCTCTCCTAATCCAACTATTTCACCTCTAAACTTTCTTGCATTGTTTTACACATGAGCTTTTGGGGGACATATCTAAACCATAACAGCTCCAAAATCTAAAACTTTTTGAGCTCAGATGTAACATTACAAGTGGAGAAGTCCATACCTGGCCTCATGTGATGGACTGCAATCAAACACAGGCACACTGAAAAAATTACCTTCGGTCTATGTGTGTAAATGAATTTCACATTAACATGCGGATGCCAACCCTACGGTATCTTAAGTGAATGCAAATATTCTGAAATCTAAAAAAATTCGAAATCTGAAACACTTCTGGTTCTAAGCATTTTGCGTACTCAGCCTGTACCACACAGACTTGGTGACTGAAACAGCAGGAATTTATTTATTTATTTACTTACTTACTTATTTATTTATTTTACACATCTGGAGGCTATAGGCCTGAGATTGAGGTCTCTCTTCCACTTGTAGACAGTCATCTTCTCCCTGTCTTCACATGATCTCACCACACATTTCCCGCCATTAATATTCTGCTTCAACACAGGCCCAAAGCCACAGATCCAATTAATCATTAACTGGAACTTCTGTCAAATAAACCAAAATAAACCTTTCATCTCTATAGGTTGATTATCTCTGTGTGTCTGGGCTCTGGTGTCCTCTCGTAAGGACAAGAGTAGGGCCCACCCTAAAGACTTCATTTTAAGTTAATCACCCCTTGAAAAGCTTATCTCCAAATGCAGTCACATTCTCAGGTCCTGGAGTTAGGATGTCAACAATGAATTGAGGGAGGTGGTAGTAAATGAGCCCACAACACTGATACTACCTATTTTCCTTGCAACAAACCTATATGTTATTAATTATTCATATTTGCATTTCAGAACTTAAATACTCAGAGAAATACAACAGCCACAGAAAACTGTCACAGCTCAGTTGTGTCCAGCTCCAAAATTTGTTCCTCTGAACTTCTCTAGCCTGTCTGGATAGATCCAACTAAGGATGGGTGTAGACAGCCACTCCCAGCACTACAAGCAGTACACATGGGCCGTTAATGGCCATCTGGTTCCTGCAGGTGGAGTTTGGCCTTGGTCAGCTTCTTGTGGTGCAGGATCATTGTGTCAGGTTTAGTGTATCTCAGACTCACAATCTGCTTGATGGCTTGTGTCCATGGTAGCAGGGCATTGCCTAAGGCCAGCTTCCCTGGTCACCTCTGGTAGGGCAGTGCTATAGTTTGAATCTGGGTTGTCCCTCCAAAGGCCCGTGTTGAAGTCTTGGCCCTCAGCTTGACACTATCAGTAGAACTTTTAAGAGGGGGGTCCTAGTGGGGCATCTTAGGTCACTGGGGCTGTACCCTCTAAAGGGACAATGGGAATCCATCCCTTCTTCTCTCTCCCTTTTTGCTTCACAACCACCAAGAGGTGAGCAATTTGCTCTACCACACATTTCCCACCATTAATGTGCTGCTTCAACACAGCCCAAAGCCACAGATCCAATGAATCATTAACTAGAACTTCTGCCAAATAAACCAGAATAAATCTTTCATATCTATATGTTGACTATCTCACATATTTTGTCATAGTCATGGAAAGCCTATAGGAAGCTTTATCATTATACCAGAAACCAGCCAACACAAACTGTTTCCACCTATTCTATCATTTATAAAAAGCAAAATAAACCTTTACTGAGCACCTACTGTACGCCTGATACCCCCAATGCCATTCTAGGTTCTGGGATATGCTTGGAAATGATTCTTCACATGACAACAGTCTTCTGCACCTGAAACTATTACAGTCTCCCAGAGAAACAGACAATAAACAAAGAAAGGAGAAAATGCCAGGTCATAAAAAGTGCTGGGTAAAAATAAATCAGGATATAGAGATGATGGATTAGGAGAGATGGAGAGCAAAGTCACTCCTTAACTATGATCTCAGTGACAGAAGGGGAATTGAGCACAATGAGACAGCTTGGGCCTGTACCTCAATGATTAGGAGGCCTCCAACTATACTCTGAAGTCTGACCTGCCCGCTGCCCATCCTACCAGTGAGTAGAAGGCACAGAGACAGAGGGAAATGCAAGATATGCAAGATATGCAAGATACCTGTGATATGCAAGATACCTCTGAAAGCTGACTTTGGCTTTCCAAAATCTTCCCTAAATGGCTAGGCAGTCTAAAACACATCCGTCAAACCTTCCCTCCTCTTTCCTGCACTTGGAGTCAGACTTGCATCTTCCTGACTTTATTCATAAAGACATACACAATGCCTTGGCAGAGAGCCAGGGGCCTGATCACATCAAACTTCCTGGGTGATCCCAGGAGGCAGCATTCAAGGTGGGGAAGGAGAGAAGGAGTCAACCCAAGTGGGTTCACAGTGGCTACTTCCAGGTACAGGTGGGGCTCAGTCCTCCTGGGCAAATGGTCCCAGTGTGAAATATGCCTCAGAAATACCTAAGCAAGACAGAGCAAGGTAAGCTGCTGTCATTTGTGTATCATCTCACTTAATGGCCTCCACAACCCAGGATATGGCCTTGGGCTTTGGTTTCCAGAAACTTTTCCTACCCTGTCTCTCCGGCTAGGCTATCTATGCATCACTCAGACCCAATGCCACACAGGATTAGGTGTGCTAGACTTGGCACAATCTCATTTGGGGCCAGACCTCAGAGACTGGGTGACTGAATTGGAGACTTCAACTCACTGAGGCCAGTTTATGTAGAAAATAAAGGAGTTAACCCAGATAGTCCTCAGACTATAAAAACTGCAAAGTGCACCTTTTTGTTCATATTCTCCAACTCTTCTCATGAGCTGCAGCCCTCCTCTCCAGCAGAGCAGGTCTCAGCCAACCTCCTGTGCTGAGCATCCCTTAGTGGATGGGGTGGAGTGAACTAGGCCTTTGCTTCTGTGGTGATGTTACATTCCAGCCAGTTGGTGGATGTGCAGCTCCATGAGGACCGCTGCCAGGGGACTTGCACTGAATCTGGGAAACCAGACCACACAGGCACATGGGGCCTTCACATTCTCAACCATTCCCCTCCAGGCATACTTTAAGTTTAAATTTTGGTATCAAGTCTCTAGGCAGTGAAGGCCCAGTAACTCCCCTCCTGCTGCTGTTTGAAGAGAAGGCACATTATTTTAATGATGACCCTGTAGATGTTGCTGAAACCACAACTGAAAGCAGTCTTCAGGCATTTGTGGAGAAGAGTGGAAACACTTCACCACTCCCGCTGGGCTTTGTAGGCTGTAGGGGAATTCAAGGGCATTTCCATAGGGAGCCTGGGATTCTAAGAACACAGCTTTGCACATATCCAGGGATCATATTAAAAATATTTGTCATCTGTTGGGCATGAGCACTGACCTTCAGAACTGGAGTTGGAACAATCTCTGATCCCCTGCTGGGTCAGCATTGCCCTGTCCTATTGGGTTGTAGAGAGCTCTGGGGCAAGGGGTCCCAGCAGAAAGATCTGGAAGCAAGAGCACTTGGGGACTTAGAACAGCAGCTGCTAATCCAAGAGTATAGCCACTTGGATGTTCATTAAGGACACACCAGCCCGGTTTTGCCACAGGCCGCAGTCCATGACTTCTGAATGGAGTACAGTTATCCTTTGGTTCCCACAAGGGGTTGGTTCCAGGATCACCCTGGAAACCAAAATCCACAGATGTTCAAGTTCCTTATATAAAATGCCATAATATTTGCACATCCATAAGGTGTGAATGACAACTGTCAGAGTTTGGTTCTGAGGTGTCTCCCAAAAGCTGCTGTATTAATGTAGGAATGTTCAGAGGTAAAATGATTGGATTATGGGAGCTGTGATCTGATCAATCCACCCTAGTTTAGATGGACTGACTGGGTAGGCTGGTGGGGCATGGCTGGAGAAGGTGAGTCACTGGGGCGAGCCTTGGAAGGGTGCATCTTCCCTGCAGCCCTTCCCCTTTCTCTCTCTCTCTGCTTCCTGGCTGCCATGAATGGAGCAGCAGTCCTCTGCCATATCTTTTTGCCCTGATGTTCTGCCTCATCATGGGCCCAGAGCAATGGAGTCAGCTGACCATGGACTGAAACTGTGAACTCCAAATAAATTTCCTTCCTCTAAGTTGTTCTCATCAGGTATTTTGGTCTCGGCAACACACACCTGACTAACACAGCAACTTACTTGAGAAACCAAAGGAAGTCTGAAATTAATGTGCTCTCAATCTAAAGGGGACACTGGAGGAGAGAGCCTCCTGGGGGCAAGTCCATGGGGAAGATGTCTAAAGAACTGCAAGTGGGGAAGCCTCAGGAGGGTGCCTCTGAACTGGGGCCTGAGGTTTTGTTCAGAAAAACTGCAGCTTGGATCAGTGTAGGAAGGAGCCTGCTATAAAAAATACTTCCCCCCACCAGGTTCCTTATGCTTTTCTCAGACACCCTGGCCTTCTGCTTTGGAATAATCACCTTATATTCAGTTGCATTAAAGTGTAATGGCTATGGCTTTCTAGAAAGGGATTTGGGGTACTCATAGTGAATATATCAGCAAAGGCCAGCAGGGAGAATTTTTGATGTCAGCATACGTCCTCTAGTCCCTCAACTCTACCACATGTAGGTGTGTAGTTGGCTTGGGGAATATCTTGGCACAATAGAAAACATTCATTATCATGCTGCTAACTGGGAGATTTCCTTGTTTTAGTCAGGTATTGCTGTGTAACAAATGTTTCCACAACTCAGACACATACATGGCAGCATCATTTTTCTCACACATATGCATTCTGGGCAGGGCTCAGTGGACACATTTCCTATCTACTCCATTTAGTTGAGCTGGGACTGGGGCTGGAGTCACTGAAAGGCTCACTTCCTTGCCTGATGCTTGAACTGAGTGCATTCCTCCACAGGGGCTGGAGCAGCAGGGACTCCTTAGGCATCCGTATCTCCATGAGGTCTTTCCACATGCTCTTTGCAGCTTGATAACTTCAGAGTGGCTAGTCTTCTTACCATCAGCTCAGTACTGTCTCCCAACACATATGTCCCAAGAGAACAGGCAGAAGTTTCATGTTGTCTCTGACCTAGCTTTGAAAGTCACATCAGCATGATCTGCCATATTTTATCCATTGAGGTAGGTACAAAGTTCTACTAGAGGTATAAAAAGATGGGATTTTTATTTATGATGTGGGATGGTGAAGTCCAAGAAGAGCATGTGAAAACAGAAATATTATTGAGGTCAGTTTTGGAAAATACATCTACCGCAGCCTTCTTTGCCTTGCCCAAATCACATGTTGCTCTGATCTTCTCTGGACCCTCCCGACACACACATACACACTGGGCTTCTCCCTCCCCTTTTGCAAGAATAGGTATAGTAATATTTCTAAGTCTTTATGTGCAAGCACCAATAAAGCACCCATGAGATATTGTGCCTACCTTAAAGATGATCATACCAACCTCCAGAGAAGTGAGGGAATTTGGAAGTCACCCAGCAAGTGAAGACATGACCTCCTCCTTGTACAATGCCCAGTCACTTTCTTTCCATCATGCTCTTCTCTATTTTGTTCTGCATGAGAAAAATAACAGAGGGGAAGGATGACTCAGGAGAGCAAGTGTGCACTAAAGTCCTACATACACTCAGACAGAAAAACACAATACGGTGGATGATGGTCACTGGATGTCACTCTCATCTGTCCTGCTCTTCTGTATAAAACTTTCTCCAAAGTCACAATGTTTTAACTTTAGACCAACAAAGATCTGCTACAATATCTCCAGTTTACAGAGGGCTTTTAGGGGTGTTAACAGACCTCCCAGTCAGTTAGTTGGCAGTGAGGGTGGAGAGGCAGTGGCCCAGCCCTTTCCCTTCCAACCCTAGGTTTTCTTCCAGCTGCCTCAAACCATTCCCACGCTCAGAATTATTTCACCCTGTTGAATTTTGGTTTTATGGCATGGTACAGGACTGGGCCTTTTGATTCTTTGCCTCATAAGTATAAACCATCTAGCTGTCCCTTTTGTTAGTCAGATATTCTGCCTCAAGGCCTTGGAAAGCTCCTTTGGGGGAAGCTAGCTTGGATGCACAGAAGACTAAATTGCAACCCAGTGAAGCTCAATTAGTGGCTTCCTCCTGCCTGATTGATGGATGATGAAACAGTCTCTGGAAAGCTGAAGCCAATTAACTATAATTGCAGAGGTAATAAGCCAATACTCTCAAAAATAGCAGTTTTGGTTTCTGCCAGGACTTGTCTTCTTGTTCTATGGTATGGATTTGAATATCCAACTTCTCCTAAACATGGGAAAAACTGCCAGCTTCAGGAATCCAAGTAAGAATCCAAGACTCTAACATCAAGTCACAAGACACATTAGAAAACATCAAGATGCGGTGGGAAAAGATGGACCGTGTTACCATTCGCTGTTGTGAGTTCAATCTTCCAGTTCAATTTTTGTCACTCTGCCAAATTAATCTTCCTAAAGAATGGAATTGTTCATGTTTCTGGACATATGAATTAGAAGATTAGCTTGAAGGGAGGTTGGGGAATAGGGCCGAGGGTCTCCTCCGCTTGTACCCTGGGCTCCTGCAAGGCCATATTCAAGATTAGCCACACAGCCCCAAGAATGAAAACTGCATGCTTCCAAAGAGGACAAGCCCTGCTAACAAAGGCAGTGTTAGCAGGACTCTTAGCCTTCAGGAACAAGGAAAACAACGATGACTGCAAAAACAAAAACCAAATAAGCCGTGTCTCTGGAAATGGACTTCACATCCTCCTAGGATGAGACTGTAAGGGGCCTTAGGCTTCACCCTCCAGGAAGCACATGTGTGCCCACATGGGGACCTCTGCAAACTCCTTGAATGTTCCAAAAAGAAAATATTTTCCCCATCATCCCCATTGTCACCATAGGCATATTGTGCTATCTCTCCCTTGTCTTAGGACAGTCAGCAGGGAGTTTTGCAGAGGGCTCAGCACCTGGCCCTCTAGATTTGCCAATGGGTCTGAGCGAAGGCCACGCTGCCCAGGGAGCTATATCTAGCAGTTACTGAGATTACAGGGGCACTCATTCAGCTTATCTCTGATAGACTCATGATCATCCTGGCTGAGATGTTCTGGGTCCCTTCCTACCAAGCCCTTTCCTTCCTTGAAAGTTTTTCTTCCCTTCTCTTCCTCTGATGTCTTCCCCCATCATTGTTTGAAAACTCTCCTCACCTTCTCTCACTCCTCCTTATTCTTTACAAATACTCCTCCAATAAATCTATTGAATGTCAGTATGAGTTTTCTAGGGTTGCTGTAACAAAGTACCACAGGCTGGGTGACTTAAACAACAGACATTCATTGTGATGTAGTTTGGGAGGCCAAAGCCTGAGATTATAGTATGGGCAGCGTCATCTCCTTCTGAGAGCTGAGGGTAGGGTTTGTTCCAGGCCTCTCTCTTTGGCTTATAGATGATCATCTTCTCCCTGTGATCCTTCATGTCATCTTCAACCTATGGGTATCTCTGTGTCCAAATATGTCCCTTTTTGTAAGGATGTCAGTCATACTGGCTTAAAGGCTGCTACAGTTTGGATCTGGAATGTTCTGCAAAAGCCCATGTGTAAAAGGCATATTCTCTGATATGATGTTATTGGGAGATGGCAGAACCTTTAAGAGGTGGGGTCTAGTGGAAGGTCATAGGTCTTTGGGGATGTGGCCTTGAAGGGAATGTGAGACCCTGGCCTCTTTCTCTCTTTTTCACTTCCTGACATGAAGGGAATGGCCTGTTCTATCACATGCTCCACCATGATATACTATACTACTACTGGCCTAAAGCAATAGGTCCAATAAGTCATGGACTAAAACCTCCAAAAATGTGAGCCAAAATAAAACTTTCCTCTTATTAAGTTGATTTATCTCAGGTATTTGTTATACTAACACAGGACCCACCCAAATGACCTCGTTTTAATTTACTTACCTTGTTAAAAGGCCCATCTCCAAATATGGTGACATTCTTTAGGTACTAGAAGATAGGACTTCAATATATGAACTTTGGTGGGAAAGGGACACCACTGAACTTATAACCATGTTTAATCACACATGGGGGAGACACCATAAGCTTAAACTTACAGTGAAACAACATCTACAGACTTTCCCAATTGGCACAGACCTTAGGTGGGTCTTTGGGCTGGGGAAACAAGGGGTCAATCCAGATCAGTTACCTGGTGAGCCACAGGGAAGATGTCTGATGTCAGGACCTGAGAAACAGGAAAAAGGATCAAGAGGAGTAAAAGCAGAAGAGGGGGAGAAGAAGCCTCAATTCAACTCAGGGGAACAGAGGCTGGACCCCAGGTACATGGTGTGTGGATATCAGGGACAAGGGCCATGCGAGGCTCTGTCCCAAGGTCAGAGAGAAGCCTGCCAGACTCCTCAAGATGCATGGCCCTGTTTGGGTCAATTTTTTTCTTGGGCCTCAATTTTTAATTTGTAAATGAGGTATAACCAGGGTCACTTCTGGCTGAGAGACTTTGTAGCCTTAGGGCACTTATAAAAGTGGATATAAGCCCCTAGTACTGAGCTGGTTGCTTACTCAGAAGGAGAAATAGTAACTGAAAGTAGGTGGCATTGTCCTCCAGCCATTGTCACTGGCCTGTCCACAGTTGCCTCCCTGGATGGTTCTTCTGGGTGTGGACAGGCCACTGGTATAGGTTCTTGGGGGTGGACAGGCCACTGACAATGGGACTTTACAAGCTCATTCCTTCTTTGTTTCATATATGCTTCCAGATTACCCATTCAGCTCCAGGCCCTGCTGCAGGCAACGGAGTCCCTCAGGAATGAGACTGACGTGGCCCCACTTCCCAGCCTCCCCGCCTCTCCTGCCAGCCATTGGGGTAAATCCACCCATTTTCAGAGGAAGGCAAGATTAGAAACAGGAAGAGAACGAGTCAGTCCCACCCACCTCAAAAAGGCACCCTACAAGACAGGATGAGGGGACAGATTGGACAGATAAATAAACTAGGAGACTGCCGGCAGCAGACCCCTGTGCTCAACAACACGATTTCCTTCCTGTGCTGGAACAATAAGGCCACACTGAGGATACAGGCCATGAAGTCCCATTTGTCAAAGCTGAGTTTATGCACACTGTAAACCCATCATAAGACAAATATGCCCACCCAGTGCCATGGGTGGAGCTCATTGTCCTGCAACTTATGAGCCTGGTTCTCTTCCTCTGCCCACACCCTGCCCAGCCAGGCCCATCAATCCCAGGCTGTACTGCTCTCTGCTGCTTTCACCTCCACTAGCTCCCCAACTATCTGTTTCCTCAGGTGCTAGGTGTCAGGGATTGGGAGAACTGTTCCACATTCCTCAGGTTCCCCAGAGCTCTGCTTGTGGTGACAAACAGGAGGTTCACTCCAATGTCCCTCAGCACCAGATCCATGCAGGAATATGCATGCACTTCTATTGCTGGTGGCTCCCACTCAGCTGGACTAACTCATTCCTGCTTCCTCACCTGAGCCCAAGGCCCTTCCCACTGAACCATCCACCACTGTTCCCTCCCCCATGTCCAACCCAGCAACAGATCCCAGTGACTGTGTCCATCCCCAGATATCCACTTCAGATGTCCACTGTTGCCACCCTGGCCAGAGCACACCTAATGGGTGTGCAAGATCTGCTAGCTCTGTGCAGCTCATCTGCCCACAACACACAAGAGATCCTTTCAAAGTGCGTATCTGCTAATGACACACCCCCACAGGAAACTTCTGCTTTTTTCCACACTTTGGAGCCTACATGGGCCTCTCCTTCATCTCCCACCATACATATGATCCCTTCTGGACTCTGGAGCCCTGTTTGCTCTGACATAAGCCTCCTTCCCTCAGGAGGGTTTCCTGCTGTGTTGCCTATTGCCACAACTGCCTGATGAAAGACGATTCCCAGAGACTTTCCCATATCTCCCACATGGCAGGGGAGGAGCAACCTTGGAGGGGTGGATTCCTAGACACCAGGGAGTGTCCCTAGGCTGGAAGTCACTGGCTAGTTCTATTCTCCATCCACACTGCACAGCTGGTCTGAGGCTACCACAAAGATAGCACTTAGAGAATATCTTTTGATAAAGAATGGAATCCATGACCTATACCTCCTGGCAGGTCTATAGGCACAGCTCCCAATGCCTCATGGCTCACCCTCTTCTCAATGCCCCCCAAAACTAGCTAACTTGATTCCTGTCTTCCAAAAGCAACTGCCTTGGTCTCATCCTACCTACTCCATTTCCTACCACAAGTAACCACAACCTCAGTCTCCAACACTGTCTTCTCTCACCTTCTAGGTATCTGCTCTTGGTCTTCCCCCAAGTCTCTGGGGCCTCTCCTCCATCTCCCAAATTGATTATCATGTCAAATGACTGGTTTATCTGGGGGGATCAGTGAATGAAGAAACTTGCCCCAAATCCAAGAAACCAGACTTTCTTTTCAGAAGTAGAATCCTGCCAATCTATAGTCCTATGCCTTGTTTCTGTCTAGCAGGTAGCTGGTTGGCTTCTTCCCTGGGACCCCTATCACCAGATGCATCTGCTGAGAAACTCTCCCAGCACCCTTGAACATCCTGCACCTGAGTGAAAGACTGGCTCTCTCAGCTCTAGGACCTGCTGCTGGATGCCCCTTATCTGGATTATGGCTCCTAGAGAAATAAGAGCTCTTTTCTTTCTGCATTGCAAAGCCATAAATTCAGGGGTTTGAAACTGTCTGTATCCTAGTCTCCAGCCTCAAGCCTCTTAAAGAACCAAGAGGTGGGTCCCAGGGGGAGGCCACTGCCACTGAGGGCACCAGACCATTAGCCCTGGGAGCCAGGGAACCAGAGGCAAGCATGTATTGGGAGCCAAGTCCTCAGAAAGATTTACCACCTACTTAAATGTCCCAGACTGACCTGGGTGAACCTCAACAGAGATCGTGGCAGGAGTAAAACCTTTTTTGAAGGAAATAGTCTGAATCCATTCCTCACTGTCCAGATCACTTTTTTTTTTTGCTATGGGGTTTTGATAATACCCAACCTGCCACCACTGATTGACAACAATGATGATGTCATCTAGGGTTTTCCTATATATCACCCAGGGCAGCCACTTGTTCCTGTAGTGGTACTCTGGAGTAGGAGTGATTTGTGTTTTAGATATTTTAAGTAATATTTCTTTAAAAGAGAAATCACCATTTGAAAGTGGGATGTCAATCCAGCTCCATCTAACTACAGATTCGGTGCTCTAAGCCAATGCTCCTGCCAACAGGGCCCACAGCCACTGCTGGTACACACTATTTGTTAATTTGGCAAGGGCAGCAACTTAGTAAAATCACGTGCTTATCAACTCTAAGAATAAAAGCAATTGCACTCCTATTTTGCAAGCTCTGGAGTACAATGTGGGTTGGCACAGGGTCAAGCACTGAGCAGATGGCCACCATAGACTGTTGGGAGGGTGGCCAGCTACCCCAACTAATGGACCTCCATAGTGCATGTTGGCAGTGGGTCCATTTGCAACACCCCTTGGGAGGGCATGCAGATGCAGTGATTGGGAAGGAGCCACCTCAGCAGGGTAAAGGTTCTCAGTGTTGGTTCAAGTGTACTAGATGAGGCCCTGAAGGGCTTGAGTCAGAAACAGTAGAGGTAACAGTTCATGAACACAATAGTGTGGCTCCAGAACATGCTTCCTCTACCAATAGTTTTTTAAGTCCTCTCCTCTCCCTAATTCTAGTACACTGGTCCCCAACTCTATATCTGCAGAGCAATGAGTGTTTATGTAGATTGCCATCCTCTACTTCCTCCTTCTGTGCCTTCTATATGCCCTTCAAGGGCAACTCTGAAGATTCTTCCTCCGTGATTTCTGAAGTCAATGGTAAATCTGTTTCTCTTTAGAAGCTCATGACACAGTTCACTTTTTTCCCAATAATTCAATGCACATGGCGAGAACTTAAGTTCTCAGCAATGCCATGTAACAAACCACCCCAAACTCACACAGAACTCATTTATTATTATACCCCATATGGATGAGGGTCAGATAAGCATTGATCAAATCTTGGCAGAGTTTGTTCATGCTTCTGTTGGTTCAGGAGACCTTGATCCAGGCTGCTGTGGCTGAGACAACCTGTACACATCCATTCTCTGTGTCACTCACATCATGTGCACTAACAAATAATATGCCATGGCCAATGAGTGGGAGCACTGAACCCAGGGTGAGGAGTTGGGGCAGTTATTCTGTCCATGGTGGAAGGGCCCAGCACAGTTACCTGGAATAAGGCAGGGACACAGGGAGGAGTGAAGAACTAGGCCAGTAATGTGATCACTATATCTATGAAGCTATGGTCTTCTTGAGGGATGTAGATTGCAACAACAAACTACACAGGGTGCTTCAGTTTATATGGGGTACTCATGATCCTGCTAGGAAGTAGGTTTTCTTGTGTTATTTAATTCTGATCTGGTTTGTTTGGAGGTTTTAGCAATTTATAGGTGAAACCACTGAGACCAAGAGAGGGAAGGTAGCCTGACCAGAATCCTTTGCAGAGAAGTAATGGAGCCCCAAATTTAGGAGCAAGAGTCCAACCTCCTCCTGAATTTCAGAAATACACAAGCATATTCTAATGTGTTTTGATAACTTTCCAATACGTTCCTTAGACCAGATCCATAGGTGGCTCAGTGTTGGAATTTACTGGTGAATTCATATAATCATTTTGCTTTCTTAGCTACAATGGGGAAGTCTTCTATATTCTTTTAATAGATTTTAAAATTTGAACATTTTATCTAATTTTATTTTACCTTTATCCTCAAGCTGGTTGGCAGCAATAAAGCTATAAAAGACTATATTCTCAGAGAATTGAAATGTTTAAAGAAGACTGATAATAATTTCAGTTTTATATCTTGTGCGTAGCTCTATGAGGAAATATCATGTAACATGGCTCCCTTGGAAGGTTCAGCATATTGCATACATGGGCTAGAGGCCCCTGCTGATCTGTACCCACAGACCTCAGCATTGAGAAAACCTCTGAGGTACGTTGAAATCAAGGCAGGACTGAGAAACTATGGCATCAAGTTCAAAATAGCTCAGTTATGGAACCAGCCCAGGTGCCTGTCAACAGACAAATGGATAAAGAAAATGTGGTATATACACACTGGAGTTTTACTCAGACATAAAGAATTAAATTATGGCATTTGCGGGTAAATGTACAGAACTGAAGAATGTCATGCTGAGTAAAATAAGCCTGACTCAGAATATAAAAGAAGGAATGTTTTCTCCCATATGCAGAGTGTTGGGGGAAAGGGGAATCCTATGAAAATAGAAAGGTGATCAGTGGAGTAAGAAAGTGGATAGAGGGGAGCCGGGAAGCTCAGGAGGCGGAGACAGGAAGATTGCAAGTTCAAAGCCAGCCTTAGCAAAAGCAAGACACTAAGCAACTCAGTGAGACCCTGTCTCTAAATAAAATACAAAATAGGGCTGGGGGTGTGGCTCAGTGGTCCAATGGCCCTGAGTTCAATCCCTGGTACCAAAAAAAAAAAAAAAAAAAAAAAAAAAAAAAAAAAAAAAAGGAGAAAGTAGATAGAGGAGGAGTGAGGAAGGAGAGGAAAAGGGAGGAACTAGGGAACGAAATTAATCAAATTAACTAGGTACATATATGAATATGGCACAGTGAATTCCACCTTTATATATACCTATAAAGCACTAATTTAAGTAAACTATAAATAAATATAAGGAAGACCAATAGAGTAGAGGAAGGGAAACAAGGAAGGAGGGAAGGAAAAGAGGAAGCACTGGAGGCGGAAGTAGAGCAGATTATATTTCATGCATATATTATTATGTCAAAATGAACCCCACTATTATATATCATTATAATGCATTAATAAAAACATTTTTTAAAAAAGAAAAAGAAAACCTAAATACCACCAGTACTGTGTGTTGTCAAGGTGTGGGTTCATGCATGTTCCAGCCCTCCAATTCTCTTCAAAGTGTTATGAAAGGTATATATTGGACTTGAAAAGCTAAAGATGGTTTTCCAGAGAGATTATAATACTGCACATTCCCACAGGGACATAGGAGTGAACTCTTGTTCCATATTATCACCAGTACTAAGGATCTGAACTTTTTATTCTGGTATGATGGTTGAGTGTGCAGCTGTATCTTGTGAATTTCAATTTGCAATCAGAAGTAAAAAGGAACAAACTACAGAAATGCAGAACATTGTTTTGATTATCAACATTCTACCAAGTGAAGTCAGACCTAAGAATACACATATGATTCCATTTACATAGAAAGAAAACTTCTAGTGAAAAAAATCTACTCAGTAGGGACCTGGACCCAGAACAAGAGGAAGGGCTGGTCTACCAACACAGCAACTTTTAGAGATGATGGTGATGCTCAGTATCCTAATTGCAGCAAGAGGTTTCACGTGCATATACCACCAGAACTCTGCAAACTGTGGACTCTAAACATGCACCTTAAATAGATACAACAAAGGGGAGGGACTGGAGAATGAAACTGACCAAATCATATTATTATATTGTGTGCATGTATAAATATGTAGCAGTAAATCCCACTACTGTGTATAATTGTAAAGCAGAAAAACAATAGATAAATACAGAATATCGCCCATAAATTCTTCTTCAATAAAGTTGACAAGGCAAAAACAGAGACCAACTCTGTGATCTAGACATAGAAAGAACAGTCCTGAGTCATCTCTGTATTCCAGAAGGGGTCTAATATTAGCCACAATAACAATGGTAATTTTTAATTACATTTATGAGAGATCATTGATTTTGACTAGGCCCCTGCATTAAGTACCAATAGACCAAACCAATATGGAGTTCAATCACAGTAGCTGAGCTGCAGTTAGTTGTAGAAGGCTCTGTAACCAATTAACAAACCAAGTTGTAAACAATTAAGCTTTCTCCAAGTTGCAACCAATTAAGCTTTCTCCGAGCTATACTTGTAGTTCTAATAAATGCTATCAGATCTTGCTATTGTTTGGAGTTTTCTGAGTTGGCTTTGTGAATACTTTTACTTTGTTTTGTCTTATTCTATGTTGTTTGTAATTTCTCAAATAGACTAATAAACTGAATGTCTAAGGATTTTTTTTTCCACTTTTAGCAGTAATGATGGCTAAAAGCTAAGCAGTAATTACAATTGCAACAAGCACTGTGTTAGGCACCCTGGGGAGTGTGGCTGTGTGCCAATAAAATTTTATTTACAACAATTTTGCCTTGGGCCAAATATGGCCAGTGGATGGTAGTCAGCTGACCTCTCAGATTAAGCAACTCTACCTAGTGTACATGATAGACTACCTGAGAGTCTGTTTCGTGCAAATAAAGTATGTTAATCAGCTTTGCATCACTTTGAGGAAAAGTTTTATTTTGGGCTTGTGGTTTCAGAGGTTCAGACCATAGTCAGCAGACTCCACTGCTCTGGACCCAAGGTATGGCAGAACATTAACATAACCATAACACAAACCATAACACAAAGAGTGCTAGTATTCCTGACTTCTAGGGTTCTTTTGAGAATTAAATGAGATGGAACATGACTGAAGGCACACAGTCACTCCTTTTGTAAAGAGTGATCGATTCACAAGAGAAAGCACTTTGCCTAATATGGACATCCTCCTGGCAATAGGGGCCCTCAGACCCAGCTTACATTGGGCAGAATGTTCCCTTTCTTTCTGGGGCCTGGAGACTCACTGCTTTTCTGACCCTGAATTTCTTAATAGGAGTGAAAAAAGGAAGTGATAAAAGAAATAAAAGTGGGTAAGAGCTGGGCTACAGTGCCAGGGTAATTTCAATCAAGAGTAACTAAGTAGGCCAGTTCTCAAATGTCCCAGCAGGGATCCCTCAGGACCATCCTCCACAGGATTCCCTGCTGATTATACCCAGGCCTCTCAGCTGCTGCCAGTGACCTTGGAAGCAAGGGGCTCCCTTCCTTGGCCTCAGCTCCAACAACCAATTCCCCATTTTTTGAAATTTTCCATGATCCCTAGCACTAACAACACTACTGGCTTCTCCCTAGGCAGCAATGGTCTTCTACTGCCCAGGCCAGTGAGGATACTACTTGGTGTGACCCTCAAGGGGAGCATGCCCCAGTGGGAAGACACTCTGCATGGAGCCTTGAGCTGGACCTCTTCTGCCCACTGTTGCAGATGAGAAACACTGAAGCTGAGATGGGTTGGAAGCCCCCCATGTCCCTTCTGCTCACGCTAGGAGTCCAAAGTCTTTTCCAACAGGCCATGGAATGCCAGATACAAGGGAAAGCCAGTGCCTGTGTGGGGCAGTTGGTTTTGGGGTTTCTCATTAGAAGAAAGACAAATTGGATGTCTAGAAGGAGGATGTATGGGAGAGAACGTTGAGTCAAAAAGAATAATTGTAAGGAATTCCAGGATTGGGGACAAAGGACTCAGAAAACAGAAGGAAAGATACTCCCACCCCTGCCTTTCCCTCCCCCCACCAAAAAAAAAAAAAAAAGCTGTAGGGGAAAGGAAAGGAGGGAGTTGAGGAAAAGTGAGGAGTCAAAGGACCCAAGGGATGGGAATGAGGGAAGGAAACGGAGAATGGTAAGGAGGCTGGGATGCAGGGAGAAAAGAAGCTTCCATGGATCTGCAATGGAGGGAAATGGGTGACTTTCACAAGTCAGAAAAGCCATTGTTGGCCAATGTTTCCTGGGAAGGTGTGGAGGGGAAAAAAGGGAACCCACATCAGCTACAAGCAGGACAATATTTAAGCCAGTCAAGAGCATCACAAGGCATTCAGGCCACTAGTCCAAGACTCACCGAAGGAACTGGAGAGAAAAGCCGGGTGTGCTGGGTAGGATGCCCAGAAGGCTCTTAGTAAAACTTGTGAGCATGAACTGAAGCAGGCATGTGTAGGGGTAGCTGGAACAAATAGCAACTTGAATGGATCTTGAGTTCCAGGAACTGGGCTTTCCTCCAAGAAACCAAGGGCCTAGACCTGTGCAGCTCCATACTAACTAGCAGCCACATGTGGCTGATTGAGTCTACTGCAATTAAGTAATGCTAAAAATTCAGATCTTCTGTTATGCATAGAATATATCCAAAGGCTCAGTAGCCACCTGAGTCTTCTGGTCCCCTATTGGACAATGAAGGTAAAGCAAAAGTTCATAAGCAACAAGTTCTGTCTGACAGTTTCAGTAAACCACACCCTCCCCAAGCCAAATAACTTGTAAAACTATACTCATGTCATTAGGGATTAATGGCTATCCATTCCCATCCCTCTGTTTAGCCTGGGACTCTGGTTTGGAGTCCCATCGCCTCCAGGGTCTCTCCACTATGGCACTATTGTCATTTGAAACAAATCATTCTCTATGGTAGGGACAATCTTGGTACTACAGATGTTGAGTGGCATCCTTGTCCTCCCCATTTGATGCCAGCAGAACCCCAACTCCTGACAACCCACTCATCTCAAATGTCACCCAGTGTCCTCTGATTGAAAACAATCGCTCTAAATGGAAAGACATAACTTTGGGGTGAAAGTGACTCTGTGAAGACATCTAGATCTGACACTGGGGATCCCCTAAAGTCCTGTCAGAGGGGCAAGGAATGAGGGGATCAGGAGAACATGCAGATGAAGAGGGGAAGTCCAGGGGGGGATGTCAGGTCTTGACTTGCTATGAACTGAAGGGCTGTACTGAAAGGAAGAAAAACCAGAGACTAAAATGTTCTAGAATATTACATACAGCGATAATCAGAAGACACAGGAAACTAGAATGAGTTGGGTACTAGGGTCAGGACCAGAACATGTTAAGGGGGCCCTTTTGTGTGATCTAGGCCCCAAGTATCTAGGTATGCTCACTTGGAGTGATTGAAAGAGGGTCTGGAGCCAAAGTAAATGACCACCAAAAGATTCTGGGAAGAGGGATCACTCTGAGATTAAGGAAGCAAGGATGAAGAGGTTGAGCTGACAGTGTGGGTGTGCATCAAAGTAGTAGACAAGAGGAGTGGTCCAAGGGAACCTGGAAAACTCTAAAGGCAAGGGACTGAACTGGGGGTGGGAGGAGGCCAGGGAGACCTGGCTGTGAAACTCTGAGAAATCTGGTATGTGAGCAGGGACCAGGCAGCACAGGGCCTGGCAAGATATAGGGCCTTGAATTGGAGGCCAGCTCTGGGGAAGTGATGAGAGCCAGCAAGCCCCAGGGGATGGAATGTGGTCCTTGAATGGAGAGCATATAGCACCCAGAGAGTGCAGGAGAGGGCATTGGTTGAAACACCACATTGGTGATCTAACCATGAATGACCAGGCTGGCACTGTGATCACACAGGCATGACCCAATGAGCAAGGGCACTTAGCAGAGTCCCAAGAGGGGGCTGGAGGTCAAGCCAGGAGATTCTGGTGACCAGGCCATTATCCAGGGAGTACTTGGGTTCTGAGGATCCTCTGGAGGGAGAGACTGGGCAAGGCATCTTGACTTTGGCCCAGCTGGTGTTGAACCCATGACACAAAGAAAGGACCACCAGCTCCAATTTTAAATCAAATTAAGCAAACTTATATTGTGCATAAAAATTAGCTGTACAGTGGCTGTCCTCTTCAAACAGTGAGGGCAGCAGCTCTGTCCAGGAGCAGGGAGGTTTTTATAACACAGAATTTGAAAGGTAAGTATCTTAGGAATTTACAACTGACAGGGTTCTGGCAAATGCAATACAGTAGCAGATAGCAAATCAGTAATTTACATAGCTTAACATCTTTACACAAGGGAGTAAACTCAGGTTCCAGCATGGGGCGCCGCTTAGATTTTAAGGAGTTCAATTACCTAATCAAAGCCAAACATGGTCCAAGCAAGTAAAACAAAAAATAAACCTTTATGACCTCTTGTCAAAATGGCTTTCAATCTTAAGATAGAATTAGGCTAGGTTCATCACTGGGAACAGAAGAGCAAGGACTCAAGAGGCCCTTGGCCTGAGGATGGGAACCATGGGTCTGTGACACAAAGCCCTTGACAGAAGAAGAGCCAGGGGACTGAGGAAGGGAGCACAGTATTACTGGGACACTGGGTAGGGAGAACTGGGACTGCAAGATAGCTGAACTCTGACTCAGCAGGGACTTGAGAGAGGGCCTGGAGGCTCAGGTGAAGTCTGTTGGCTGAACTCCCGTTGAGCCCTGGGGCCCTGGGAGCAGAAAGCAGGCTGATAGATCCAGGGGAAACCAGGAGGTCAGGGGACCCTGAGGGCATGGAGTCCAGACACTGTGGGACTGCCCAGCAGTTTGTACTGCTGCAGGGAGGAAATGGTGAACTTGTGCTAAGTACTGCTGATGGCACCACAAGCAGCAGAGCAGACAGGGAGGCAATTCAGCTAAGCATCTGGCTTTTCCCATCTATGACCTGGCAGAACTCTGGGAGCTTGCATGGCATCTTCATGTAACACTCCAGTAGAGCACCCACTGTGTGCTGAGGTGATGGGCATGAGTCCCTAGGAGAGCTTATGGGAGCATAGATATTAACATCTGGGCTCAAGGAGCAGACACTCCCTAAGTTTCTGGAGTCCATGGAGGGCTATCTTCAGGTCCACTTGTCCATTGTCTGATGCGGTCTAGGAGGTGTCTCTGGGGAAGATAGAACAGGAGGAAGACCTTGAAGGAGAGAGGACAGAGATTGTTATGGTTTGGTAAGAGGTGTCCCCTAAAAGCTCCTTTGGTAATGCAGGAATATTCAGAGGTGAAATCATTGTAACCTAATCAGCTCAAATTAGTCTGAGCTGTAACCTAGTCAATCCAAATTAGTTTGAATGGAAAGACTGGGTGGTAACTGTAGGCAGGTGAGGCATGGTTGGAGGAGGTAAGTCACTGGGAGCTTTCCCCGGAAGGGTTCCTCTTCTCTGCAGCCCCCTCCCCTTTCTCTCTCTGCTTCTGGGGTCCATCATGAGCCAAGCAGCTTCCCTTCCACTTTGATATTCTGCCTCACCTTGGGCCAAAAGCAATGGAGTCAGCTGACCATGGACTCAATCTCTGAATCCTTGAACTCAAACTCTTCCTCTTCTAAGTTGTTCTTGTCAGGTATTTTGGTCACAGCAATGAAAAGCTGACTAACACAGAAATAGTCAGGGGAGATCCCCTGGGAAGACTCATGCAGGTTGCCAAGGGACATGCTCACTCTCCAGTTACCCTCTAATAAAGGGTTTGTACCATCAAAAGAAGACTCAGGTGGTGCCTTCCTTACTGCAGAGGAGCTGCCAGCTGCTCACAATCTCCTCACTCATGTTCATTCTCTATATAGCACTTATCTCTCACATGGGGTATTTTTCTTATCTACTTTGATAAAAGATGGAGGTCAGAAGCAAATAGTTCTCAAACCATATTTGGCCTAAAATGTGACACAGGCTATAGTTTAAAAAAAAAAAAAAAGATTTTCTTCTGCATTCACCCTGCCCCCACACCCCAACTGATTTGAAGGGAATGCAGAGAGCCCAGAAAGGGGTCTTTGTAGTAAGCTTCCAGGAGATTCTTCTGCAAGTGGCCTCGGGGAACAGACTTACACCATTAGGACTAGAAGGAATGATAGAGTTCAACCAGCCCAGGATTTCCAACAATGTGGCTGACACTCTCCCACCCCTCAACCCCTGCATAGGGAAGACCCCAAGAGAGAGTAGGAAACCTACATCTCAATGCAATGGAATTAAGCTTCTGCAAGTAGTAGGCTGAATGCTTCTAATTTTTTGAAAAACTAAAACCACAATGACACCAGGCTCAAGCAGTGAGGCAATATGAAATATAGCAAGACATGGAAACTTGATTTCAGCCAGATGATGGCCAGAGATTTAGGAATAACCTCTTAGAGACTCTGTTCCTTAAAAGGCACATAACACCACATGCCTCAGATTCACGGGAATGCTGTTAAATGTGCATTGTTGTGTTGGCTCTCTTTCCTTGCCTAGGACCCTGGAGGTAGACATTCCCCATTTTCTGACCCATGCTGTCTTTGGAATACAGTGAGCCGACAGAGGACAAAAGGCTTAAACTTGATGGGTGTCCTCTAGACAGTTTCATTGTGACTTGAGAGAATAGGTGGTCTGCAAGTCACAGAGTTGGGTGGAGAATGAGCTCAAGGCCTAAGGTGTGGGTTGGCTTTCCTAGAATGCAGATGGGGAGGGCTGGAAGCAGAATTGCAGCAGCAGGCAGGAGCAGGGAGCCTGGAGTACAGGAGCTGAAGCCCAGAGGGCTTTGGAAGCATGAAGAGTTTGGGGTGACCAAAGATGGTGCGAGGACAGGCATGTGGAAGGCTGGACATCACTTGCAGACATGGGACCTAAAATTTCTGGGTTTGAGGGTCACATTCGGAGAACCTCACCCACTCTGTTCCCTTCCTTAGCCCGGTGGCCCTCCCCACTTCCTACAGCAAACACTGGTATCTGCCCCAGGACTTTCTCTGTCAGGTGTTCAAAAGAACTGCAGGAAGGGACAAGTGAGTGCTATCCCTGGAAACAAGCCAAGTTGTTTCAACCAATGAAGACGAGAGCGGGAGAATAAAGACCACAGCTTCCTTGCTCTCAAGATCCTCCACTGCCCTGGCTGTGCCATGCTTTCTTGCGTTCCCATCTCATTCCCTACTTCCCAAGAATGTTTCTGAGGTCTGGCTCCCAAGCGAATGCCCAACTTCCTTATCTAGGGGGCAGTCCCTACCTTAGACACATGTGTGTTCTGTAAGCCAGCTCTTCCCCAAGCCCAACCCAACTCAGTCTTTGGGCGTAGATGCAGATGTGGGAACCAGGAGCTCCTCATCCAGGTAACAACATACTCTGGCTCAACTTGGGAAGCAGGGCAAAAATTGACATCAGCCTCCATGAAAAGTAGCTAAGAAGGCAGATTTTGGGACCAAAACATACATAAGACTTTTAAAGTCCAAGAGGTTCCTCTGTGTTATCCAGTGTTTTAGGCTTCCTATGACACACTGCCATGAAGCTAAACATAGCAGAAGAGTTTAGGACAAATTCCAAAGATTGCCCCCAAGCTGTCCAACACCCCAGGCTTCACATTTCATAGACAAAAATATGTTAGTTTTTAAAACACCATACAAAGGTGTAGGAGATGTCAGGAGATGTAAATCCTAACAAAACTCCCTTTTACTCCATTTTTCTGCCAAGAATTTGGATGGACAAAATAAAGCAGACCTTGAGATAGCAAAATTAAGTGTTAAATATTCTGTTATCTTTAGATATTCCAATCAGTATTTGGGAAGCCTCCATCTTTGGATCATGTATTTTCCACAATAAAGAAAGATATTCCATGAAAAAAAATTAGGAGCAATATAAATTTGTCTTGTCAAATAAATTTGAGTCTCTCTCTCTACTCACCATTCCTTAAAACATATTTGCATATTAAAGACACTGACAACTTCTAAAGAAAGAAACCATCTTCTAATGTGAAATGGTATTTTCCAAATTCATGGAATCTTTTTGTTTGTTTTATTTGTTCAAATAACACCTCCTAATATCTTGCAGGACACGGTATTCCAAATAAGCAGTTTGGCAAACACTAGTCTTCAGGGTCTTGCTATAGATTCCATCAATAAAGTTGGTGCCAAGTGCCCTTTGGTGGGGCGGCGGGGGGGCGGTATTCACTTTGCATAACTTAAGCCACATGTATATACACTCCCATTTTGCCCCCACTCCCTCATCTTAACCCAGATGTTCCACATCTCAGAGGCATAGAGAATCCAGCCAGTCTGTGCCTGGGGAGGTCAGTTCCTTCTTTCAGGCATCCCCTAAAGTCTACTAAAGAACAGCCCAATTATATTTTTGCCACCAATGGATACTTATTTCTGTCATAATTGAAAAACTCAGTCACATCAACATTGCCTATGTCTTCTACAGCTGCTGGTTGTCGTATTTATGAGGGTTACATATCATTCCTGGGCTTAAATTGAACTTAAACCTCAAGTTTAAGTTAATCCACCCACAGGCTGGAACATGGCCAGGACTTCCTTAGCACATGAAATGACTGCTTAAGTCTCTCAAAGTCACAAAGGACTGTGGCCTAAGACACTGGCTGTGCCCTGAAGCAAGCATCTGATAAACTTAGCAAAGCTCTTTTTCTTTATTTGGTAAGTCCTCATTCTTATCATCATATTGTCAGCAGAATTCTCTTGTTTGTTTCCTGGATGTATGGATCATTTACTGTTCATTTTCTGGTTTTTATTCTTTTCCTCCACACCCAAGAAAAATAGCACATCCAACAAGTCAAACTCTACATGGATTTATTGTGCCTGAAAGTGAATCCCAGAAACATTGGTACAGGGATCACAGAATCACATGTGTCCAGCAACTGGGCACCTGCAGGACATATTCTGTTTAATCCTCATGTGGCTCTTAAGGCCCATGGGCATGTTTTATAGGAAGGGAATGGGGCCTATAGACTGAGAGTAGATTGGTTCATCTAGCAACTGTAAAACTGTCCCTTGGACCAGGATTCAGTCTGCACAGCATCCTTGTTTTTATTAACATCTGATCCTAAGCATTTATTAAGCACTTACTATGCATGCCCAGGAAAAGAAAGAATAATCACTATTTCCAGAAAAAACATACATCCTTCCTCCTCCATTTGCCAAGAAAATAATAAAACTTCTTTTAAAAGGGGAGCTGCCACCTGTGCACTTTCTTCCCTCTGGAAGGAGTGGAAATGGATTAAGTACTCACCGTGACTGAGCTGGGCAGGGTGGAGCTAGCTTCTAGTCCATAATAGGGATATAGACAGCCCTACTCATAGGGCAGAGGAGTGAAGTGCATATCCTCACTTAGTTACCTCAGGGAACTCAGTGCTGCCACTCATACCCAGGTAAGTCAATATTTGCCAAATAAATAGATGATGGCAATGCCCAAATCCCAGGGACCAATGCAGAAGAGAAAAAAGAAGTTGTATATGTGATGAAACCTTAACATAACATGGCAGATAAAAGCTCAGCCCTATATGCCACTGCTCCACTCACTGGGGTAAGTCCCAGCTTCTCAGGTGTGGTTTCTGTGTGGGTCAAACACCTATACTGGGAATGGGTCCTATATTTAATTTAATGGTTGTTTTAGTCAGCTTTTTCCCTGCTGTGACTAAAGGGCCTAACCAGAACAATTGTAAAGGGGGAAAAGTTTATTTCCATAGATAGTAGACTCCATTTCTCAGGGCTCAAGGTGAGGCTGAACATCATGGAGGAAGAGTGTGGCAGAAAGAAGCAGCTCACATCATGATCAGAAAGCAGAAAGAGAGATCTCCACTTGCCAGATATAAATATATACCTCAAAGCCATGCCCCCAATGCCCTACCTCCTCCAGCCACACCACACCTGCCTTCAGTTACCACTGAATCCCATCAGATGATTAATTCACTGATTAGGTTAAAGCTCTCATAACTCAATCATTTCTTCTCTGAACCTTCTTGCATTGTCTGACACATTAACTTTTAGGGGACACCACATCCAAAACATAACAATGGTCAACTGTCACTATATTAAAAGTCTGAATAACTTTTAAACAAGGGCTCTGAAGAGTAGGTCCTGGATACACACTCTCTCATGTCTCAGTGTGTCTTCTGTGACTTATGAATAATTGCTGTCCCATAGGTTATCATAATGACTAAATAAGGTAACTGTAAGTAGTCCTTTATATAGTGTCAGGCACAGAATGGGATCTGGAAAGGGGCTGGCTTCTCATATTTTTTTATCTCCTTTCTTTTTTCTGAATCTCTGTATTTGATATTGAAAAGAGTGGGATGGGGTAGGAAGCTATAATTCCTTTGGAGGGCTGGGAACTAAGAACACAGAACTATCTACATCTATAGGGCCTAGTTAATAGATATGGGAATTAAAAATAATGTAGCTTGAGGGAAAAGACAAATAGTCATACGATGACACCTTCACTTCCCTCAACACTGTCTCTTTGATGTTAATTATGCTGGCAGCTCCCACCTCCCCCAACAGATGTCTTCCTGAGGCAAATCCATGGAGGAAGGAGCGTATCACCACACTGAAGTGATAAACTGATTATCTCAAGTGATTGATGAAACAAACCCCAAATTACTAAATGCCTGTGAAAACAGAGAGCCTATATAAACCCAGTCCCTTCCTTTGTTCGGTGGCTCATTTTCCACCAGGAAAGTGTGTCCATCCCTACAGATGTAGTTCTGTTCCTGAATAAAGCTGAAATGACTTGTAAAGTTTGCTGCCGTCCTGGTTCTTCTGCACTAACACTGGTCTGTTTTCCATATTCTGGAACCATGGCTCAGCAGAAGACAGAATCTAACTCCCTTCTCAGTTCCCCCAAGATAGGGGGATTCCAGGCTCACAGTGCTGCACGGCCATGCTGGCCTCTCCCTTTCTTGATGCCTGAGCAACAGCTCCAAGGGTTCAGAGCTTTCCTCAGATTTCCAAAGGGAATGTCCTCACAATTCCAGGAACTGAGAAGTCAGTGGAAAGGTCATGGGGGGAGTGAGATCACTGGCTTGGCTCCAGAAGTGTGGATGCAGATAATGTGCCTTGGGGCAGGAGCTCACCAACCTCCAACGCCCAAACAGCTTCCCTTGGGGGCTGCAAAGCTTAGAGGAGACATGACAGAACAGACAATAGAAGGTGGGTCCCCCACCTCCAGAACTGCTGCCTTGGAGCTCAAATACTTTCACTAGCAGCAAAGCATTGCCCTTCAGAGCAGAGAATGAGGACCATGTGGAGCTTTGCCATCCTTGTGCTTCAACATCTTTGTGAGTACAAGGTGGGGGTATTTGTGGCTCTTTAATAAGAGACCACATTGTGATTTCAGCAAAGTTTTTTTTTTTCATTTTGTTTTTAAATATCTGTTTACCGGTCAATTCAATTTATTTGGGCTGAGAACAGGAAACAATTTCCCAGGATTTAGAGAGCATCAGTACTGGTTTATGGTGTTTGTATAATACCAACAATGTTGATACAAATTCACTTTGAACGTCAACAAGCAGGTGTGGATATTGACTTTAAGCATCTTCATTGGAATGCAGGGTATGGCAGGACCAGAGGAAGATGAGCTAGAACCATTTCTTGTGATGTTTAGCCAATGGGCACTGTGAGCAACTGACCTCCCTGAGTACAAGTCTTTTCTCCCGAGCCCTAAACTGAGGCTATCCAGAGATTTTCCAACTGTACAGAGAGAGGATGCTAAGATCTTACAGTCATAGCTAGATGGCAATTCACACCCATAAGGACAAAATTCCACACAGAATATATTAACAATGAACAATCCCAAAAGGAAATTAACAAAACATTCCATTTATAATAGCATCAAGAAGAGTAAAACGCAGAAATAAACTCAACCAAGGAGATGAAAGACTTGTGTACGGAAAAAATTCAATACTGATGAACAAAATTAAAGAAGAAATCGATGAATGGAAAGACATCCCATGTTCATGAATTGTGATACATAATATTGTGAATATGTCAATACAACCCAAGGTGATTTCAAGATTTAGTTCAATCCTTCTGAAAATCCCAATGATCACTGTTAAAATCCATCCTAGCATCCATATGAGTATGAAGAGGCCCTGAATAGCCAACACAGTCTTGGGGGAGGGAAAAAAAGAGAACAAATTTGTAGGTCACATACTTTGTAATGTCAAAATATACTATAAAACTTCAGTAATCAACACAGTATGGCTGGAATAAAGACAGATATTTAGACCAGTGGAATAAAATAGGGAGTGCAGAAATTAACCCTTGAATATATAGTCAAATAACTTTTGACAAGGATGCCAAGACCACTCAATGGGGAAAGGACAGTCTTCAGCAAATGGTACTAGAGAAACTGGATGTCCACATGCAAAAGAATAAAGTGGGACCCTTGACTTATACCACATACAAAAATTAATTCAAAATGAATCAAAGACCTAAATATAAGACCTGAAGTTATAAAACTCTCTTAGAAGAAAACATAAAAGAAAATCCCAGTGACATTGGATTTGGCAATAATATAATAAACCAAAGCACACAAAACAAAAGTAAAAATATATAAATAGGGTTATGTCAAACTGAATTTTTTGTGCACCAAAAGACATCCTCAATAGAGCAAATGGGAAAACATTGGGAGAAGATATCTACAGATTTAACAAGGGGCTAATATTTTGAATATATAAAGAACTACTGCAATGGAACAACAACAAACAACTTGGTTAAAAAATGGCCAAAGAACTTGAGTAAAATTTGTTTATATAATGAAGATATATAAATGGCCAATAAGCACATTAAAAGATATTACCATTACTAGTCACTAGGGAAATGCAATTCAAAACCACAATGAGATACCATCTCACATTTATTAGGAGGCTACTATTTTAAAAAAATAAACAACAACAACAACAAAAAGCCCAGAAAGTAGTGTGCTGATGGCCTTGTGGGAAAATTAGAACCCTTGAGCACTGTTAGTAGAAATATAAAATGTTGTAGACACTGTAGGAAATAATATGGTGGCTGCAATTCTACTTCTGTGTATCTACCCAGAAGAATTGAAAACAAGGTCTTAAAGAGGTCTTTGTATCCCAGTGCTCATTATAGCATTGCTTACAATAGCCAAAATGTCCATCAACAAGTGAGTAAAGTGGATAAACAAATTGTTTTCTATACATGCAACAGGATATTATGAAAGTTTAGAAAGTAAATAAATTCTGACATGCTACAACATGGATGAAACTTGAAAATTATTCTGAATGAAATAAATCAGTCGCAAAAATACACACATGGTGTGATTCCATTCAGGTGAGGTACTGAGAGTAGTCAAACTCATAGACACAGAAAGGAAAAGGATGGGGAAGGAGGGAATGCAGAATTGTTTAATGGGAAGCAAGATCAAAGAGTTCTAAAGATATGTTGCCCAACAATGTAAATGTAACATAAATTATGTACTTGAAATGGTCCAGATGGTAAATATTACATACATTTTATCATAATTTATTAAAAAATTAAAAATAAATGATAAAAAGCCCACAAAGAAGCCTTGTGTTTAGGGAAATTTGATGTACAAAGAGTCTAGCCTGAGTTCATGCTTGCCATACTGCCCATTGCCCACTGCAGGACAGGAGGCCTCCCTGTGACCAGGAAAAGGGAGAGGGTATTGTTTACCATGACACACTGACTTTATAACAGGGGCCACTGGACTTCTAATTTCACAGATCTGGGTCATTTGAGAGAAAGCCAGTTTGTGAGGATAGAAGGACTCCTAAATTCATGTTCAACCACTGTTAATTATATGGATACAAATCACAGTAATAGCAATTTTTCTGATGTATAAATATTCTGATGTATAAAGTTCCATGCTGAGCAGTATTATGTCCATTCTACTGATTGGAAAGCTGAGACTTGTCCTTTTCTGTGAGGCTGTACAACTGGTATACTAGGACACTTGCGCCAATTAGGAGTATGCCCTTTGTCACCTAGGAGTGGCCCTGATAAAACAGTGGTGGTGGTTGTGTGTGTGTGTGGGGGGGGGTGTTCTAGTCTATTCATTATATATCCCTATCATCTTATCCTGAGTTGGATGTTGATTTTAGATCTCAGATTCATATTTCTTTCTGTAGCAGCCAAGAAAACACAGAGCTGGACTGGTTAGGTCAACTTGATTTTTTTGTTTGTTGGTTTGCAATGCTGGCAACTGAACCTTGAACCCCAGGGTTTGTGCATGCTAAGCAAATGCTCTATCGCTGAGCTACAACCCCACCCCCCAAAAAGAAAAAAGTTCCAAAGAACACTTAGGAATCTAAAGAGACTGATTTGCAAAATCAATGCTACAAATGTCAGGATAGATTTGCAAGACTCACATTATGCATACATCATTGCATCCCCACTGATCAGCCAAAGGCTTCCAGCTGTTGCAGACATACCTGCCTCTTTGGGATTCATTCTGGTCTCCAACTTGCTCGTCTACTTTCTGAGCTTTTCAAGCTCTTGAGGACCACCCAGCTGAGACTGAAGCCCAGTGTGACCCTGGGTAGGGAGGGACAAATGATCCTTCTGCTGGAGTGGAGTGGCACTTAAGAGGTTTCTGCAAAATTTCCACTGATAACTTTTTGGCAGGTGCACACACGCTGGTTCTGATTCCTACAATGCTTCTCACTCTCCAAAGCTGTCTGATTAAGTATTTCAATAGTACCTATTTTTATATAGGACAATTACGTAGGAACCCAAGTCTAGTTAAGGGAAGGAAAGATATAGAGTCCGCTAGTCTCTTTTGAGGTGACAATGAACACGCTATCCATGTGTCTACCAGCTAGAGCTGCTCCTCCAGGAATATAAACAAAGTCACTGGACTTTTATAGATCAATTCTCTTTCTGTTAATCTGAGTAATAAGTCAGAAATTAAGACACATGTTTTTTCAGCTATAAACATACTAACATAATGTCAGGATCTTTGCAAAGAAAGTGAATTAGAAAACAAGACTATGATCATGTTGTGATCTACCACTTGAAGAAATCTTTTAACAAGGATTGATTAAATGGTGGTTTAGAGTTTAGAAAGCACCCTTCAGCTTCAATGGCCTTTGCTAGTTTCTTGCATATTCATGTAGAAGCACAAACAAGTATTTTCTCTGTGACTTTTATGCAGATCTTAGTATAATATATATACCATTCTACATCTGAATTTTCCCTTTGAACAAAAATGGACAGCTGCCTCATTCTTTTAATGTTTTGGAATGAGGTTATGATCTGTTTAGTTTGGGCCCTGTGATTAGATAACAGGTTTGCTACAATGAATATACAAGTTACATATATGTATGGATATGTGTATATGGTTCCTACATGGGGACCTGTTGGGAAAATGGTATTAGCATTCTCCTCCACTTTATCCTTCTCCTCCTCTTTCTCCTCCTCCTCTTCTTCCTTCCTTTCTTTTTCCTGTATGTAGGAGGCTGTTTGTTTGTTTTTTTTTTTTTCCTGTTTCTGTCTCTGTCCTTTACCCACTTGGCTATGGATTTGTTGGTCTTTTGAGTCACTGATTTGTAATAATGAAATATGAAATAAAGTACTCCCTTGGAATTTGATATGTACTGCAAATATACTTCACACTTGGTGATTCTTTTTAAATTTTCTTCAAGTTGTTTTTTCTTCTTTAAAACACGTGTTACTTCTGTATCTAGTTAATGTGGTAATCTTTTGTTTTATGGCCTTTTGTACCTCATTATAATACTTCTCCACTTCAAAATTATTTTTCTAGTTCTCCTACATTTCTTTCTAGTTTTTTTTTTTATGATTTAGCTTTTAGGGTGGTATGTTTTACATTTAAATGCTTGATCCATCTTGGAAAATTCTGGAACTACTTAGTCTTAGTTTTGTCCTCATGTTTTATATATGCTTTCTCCTGTACTGACTGGTTTGTATTATGTGTTTTCTTTGTTTGGGGCCTGTACCCTCCTTCTTGTTATTTGTATATTTTGGATCTACTTCTAGTTCATCTTGCTGTTATTTTTGAAGCTCTGTCTTCCTGTGAGATAATGTGTCCTTGATTTACATTGAATTTACTGCCCCACATAGAAGCACTGTACTTTTTATACTTTCCTCTATTCTGAGATTTTGTTACATTTGTGACAGGGCTGGTGAAATTCTGGATTGAACACAGACTACACCCTTGCTGGACAAGTGCTCTGCTACTGAATGGCATCCCCACCTATTATTATTATTATATAATTTTTTTTTATTATATAATTTTGAGACAGATTCTAAGTTACCCAGGCTGGCATCAAACTTTCAATCTTCCTGCCTTAGGCTCCCAAGTAGCTGGGATTACAGGTATGTGCCACTGTGCCTGGCAGTCTGTTACATGATTTACTTTTAAAAAATTGTTCTGGTGTTTACTTATGCCTTTTAAATATGGCTCGATCTTATCAGCTTGAGATGATTTCTTTTGGGCCCCAGCAGTTAGTACATCATGTTGGAGGTATTTGACTTACAATAGTTCATTCTCAAGATTCTCCATTTGAAAGAAAAATCCAAAATATTTTCAAAAAATTGTTAAGCTGAGAGGTTGGACATTGTGTCATAAAGCAAATGATCTACTTTTATTAGCTAAAGTGAGGGAGGGGCCCTCAGGGACAGATTTTCCAGGATGCACTACTAACCTGGCTTTTTTCCCTCCAATTAGGTGACTTTGGAAAAGGGATCAGTTGCTCTTTACCCTGGACAAACCTGTGGACTGGTCCAAGGCCAGTGCAATCCTGGGCGTGCTCATGGGCTGACCACTTGGCACCCAGTGCTAATGACTTGATTCATTCCCATGCAGCTTCATCACAGAGATGTCCTGGTAGCCCTCAGAGCCACAGAAGGAGGAATTCGAGAACACTATCTTAAACCAAGCCCTGCCTTTGGGGAGGGCTGTGCTTCCATAAATGAGGCACAGGCTGCAAATTACTCAAGGGAAGAAGCATCCTGGGATGTCCCCACCTCTTCTTCTCTCTACTTCCTGGGCCTGGACCTTCAGATCTTGACCAATATCTCATCCTAGACTGTGAATCTGTAGATGTTCACTGAGCACCCACATCCCAACACCGGGCTTACAAAGACAAATGACGCGTGCCTCTGACCCCAGGTTCATGGTGTTCTGTGGACAGACACATAAATAAATGATAAAAAGGCCAAACTCCAGAAAGCCCCAGCAGGTGCAGGGTAAAGAGCTCACAGAGACAGAGAGGCTCAAGTTTGAGCTGAGGCTTGAGGAGTGAGCCAGCACCTGATCAGGAAGCCTTAGGGTGGGGCCATTCCTCTGGCCTCTGCCCATGAGCCTAGGACCTCAATGTTTCTTACTTCCCAGTACATTCTGCTATGACCTCTTAAACAAAGCACAAGATAAAAGCAATTGTATGGCTTTGGTCTGCTCCATCACACCAGGGGGACTTCAATTCACCTTTCTTCAAAGTCAATGGATTCTGTATTGCAGCGCAGGAGGCTGGGAGTAAAGGGACCTGGGCTGGAATGATACATAAATTAATGTGCTTGTGAATTCATTTATTTATTCATAGTATATTCATCAAGTTACTGCTTCGATCATTAGGGAAACAGTGGTAAATAAACTGAACTAAGCTCCCCCAACATGGGGCTGGCCTTCTACTGAGGTAGCAGCTAACGTGCAATTAGACATGAGTGTTATCACAGGTAAGTAAATGCTGTGAGCAGAGTGCAGAAAAGGAAGGACTCAAAGGGGACCAGACTTGATGTTTTGAACAAGGTGGTCAGGGAAATCCTGATGAGTTGACATTTGAGCTTTAGGGTAGCAACTAGGTCCCAGGGAACAGAGCAGGTTTAATTGGTCAGCCTTGAACAGGGGTCTCTGATAAAGCTTCTTAGAGTAAGTAGCAAAAGTTGCTGAAAGGATTAAGTCTCAACTTCATCATATCATGGCTTGGGTAATATCAAGTCACAGATAGTGCTCCAGGTGTAGGGAGACCCTTGAGGAGGGGTCTGAAGTCAGCAGACACCAGTAGAGGGAGTGTGCTACAGTGATGCCCCTGGGCTGATTCTGGATCAGCAAAGGCCACAGCAGCCTCCAGCTTCAAACTAAGCATGCATAGCAGGAGGGTTTCTAGGGATCCTGCAACTGGGTTATGGAATGCACAAATGAGGACCAATTAATGTTTGGTAGATAAGAGAATGACAGAGTTTTCTCTTTTCTTCTAACAGCATTTATTTTCTACTCTATAGCTTATACGTTAGTAAGAGGCAAAGTCTACATCAGCTGAACATTCAGTTGGTCATTTTTGCTGATTTCTGGTAGGAAAGTAAGCCAAACAAAATGTGACCATTCTGAAGGGAGACACAACAGCAATGATTACCAGCTCCAGGTGTCTGTCACCTGTTAACAATATGCCTTTCTTCATAGTGGGTTGTCTAATATTCTCGCAGTCTCAATGTGCATTTTTCCACATTGTTGAAATTTTTGAACTTAATTATGTATTATTTAAAAAGAAACTCTTAGCCAGGCGCAGTGGTATATGCCTGTAATCCCAGCACTTTGGAAGGCTGAGACAGGAGAATTGCAAGTTTAAAGCCAACTTCAGCAACGGCGAGGTACTAAGCAACTCAGTGAGACCTTGTCCCTAAATAAAATACAAAATAGGGCTGGGGATGTGGTTCAGTGGTCGAGTACCCCTGAGTTCAATCCCCAGTGCCAAAATAAATAAATAAATAGGAAATTCTTTCCTAAATGTTAACACTCCTAATTTTCATAAAGCAAAATCCCAGAACCAAGAAAAGTGCTCTCCTCTGTGTTAAACAAAAAGGAAAACTTCAGACAATCTGGCACTATGGAAAAGCCCCTTTCTGCCATGTTATAGGAGACTAAATTGGTCTTAAAACCCAGCACATGGTGACACAGCCCATCAGCTCATGGTAGGGGAAGTGTAGTTGCTTGACTTTCTATGAAGGACACATGAATCCAGATGAAAGGAACCTTCAGAAAGGAAAGAATGCCAGTAATTCCCAGAGTTTTATGGGAATCCTTAAAATAGTTACCTTAAATTACAACTATTTTGAGTCATCAAAAAGTTTCCATTGTCCTTGGGATTCCATTTTCTGGTAAAAGAACAAAGAAAAACCTATTCTTTCATGAATTGCAGAACCAAATTTTGATGCTGTATGAAATTGTGAAGTCTTAAAGAAAGCACATAATTTATGGAGATCAGGGATAATTCTATCCAAACCAATGGACAAGTAGGCAATAAAAATCTAGGAGCTTTGGAGAACTTAGAACCCAATGATGTGGGGGAAATTTCTGTTTTCAAGGAAAAATGGAGGAAGTAGAGAGAGAAATAAGTCAGGAATGTGTGTGTGTGTGTGTGTGCGCGCACGCGCGTGCGTGCGTATGACTCACAGTTAAACAAATATAAATGTGTGTGTGCCTGTATGCATGTATATGTATTTGTGTGTATTATTTTTGTGTGTATATATGTGTGCACATGTATATCTTTGAGATGTGTCCTAAACATCACATCTGTCTGAATCATAGCCCTTCTTCCCAGGCAGAGAGTTGGCCCAGACTGAAGGGCAAGCCAAACAATGGAGAGAGATTAATTTGTAGATTCATGTCAAATTTTAACAAATTCATTTCTTGTTCTTTCTCATGCAATTTCCATCATATTACCAGCCTTCTGGTCCTATGGAAGTCGTATGTGTTCCAGTACAGAGACACTCTGAAAAGACCTCAAGACTCTACTCTTGAGCAAATTTCAGATTCTGGACATGATGTCCTATTTCTTGAAGAGTTGTGATGCTAAGTCATGCTGACATTTGCCCCAGCAGTTTCTGGAATTTGGGGGTCAAGCATGAGTTCTCTGGGAACAGACCATCTCTGCAAGTCTGCAGCTTGGAATTAAGTGGACCCCTGTCTCACCAGATTAGAGGTACCTGCTCTGGTTACCCCAAGGCTTCTGACATTCAATTCCAGACTGCCCTTAGGTGGTGCTAGTTTCTGCTCTCACCTCAGCCCAAGCACAAGATGTACACAAAAGCACAGTGACACATCCACCATGTTATTTTTTTCCTTGAAACAGTGTTTACCAAAGTCTGCCCCACAAAATAAACATCATTTGAGATGTTCTGGGGGATATAAGGTCCTTGGCCTGGGAAGATTTTGGAAATACACTCTCTCTGGGATTAGTACTAATAAAACTCCAAGAAGATCCCTCTGTGCTAAAATCTCTTTGTCTTAGGACTGCCTTTCCCTGACATTCCATGGAAGATGCTACTGTGACAGTTTCCAAACATTCAGCAGGAATAGGAAGCAGGTGAGCAAAAGGTAGGAGGCCAGACTTTCTCCAAGCAAGTATAGGCAGCTCTCTGTGAGCTGATGGGATGCCCTGTTGACTGGTTAGAAAGAGTTAAGCCTTTGGAACAGAAAGATGTTGCTCAGACAACTGAAATCCCCCAATTTACAAGGCACCCCATGTCAATAAGCTCCTTGCTCCTTAGTGGGCTCCATATGGGTTGGGCAAGGAGTACCATACTGTAGATGGGAGCTCTCATAGACCATGGAATCAAGTCAGTGCCATGAATGAATGAAGAGAAGAGGGCTGTGACAAAGCATGGCTGAAGTGGCCTAGGCAAGGATGAGTAAAGGGACCAAGCAAGAGGAGTTGAAGAGAAAAGGGAAGTCCAGGTAGAGAGAGAAAACTAAGCAAAGGCATGTTGTTCAAATAAAGGAAAAGAAGCCATGGAGATGATAGTCTTATGAGTGACTGCAAAAGGATCTAGGGGGGGTCATGCCCAGCCACAGAGGCCAGTAAAGGGGAGTCCCCATCAGTGCTGTGAAACATGGTTGAGGTTCTGCTATGGATAAGTGCCCCCCAAGGTCTGTGTGTTAAAGACTTGGTCCCCAGCCCGTGTGCTATTGGGAAATGGGAGAATCTTTAGGAGGTAGGTCCTTGTGGGAGGAATTTAGCTCATTTGAGGTGTTCCCTCCAAAGGGACCGAGGGACTCAGATCTCTTCCTGGCTCTCTTTTGCTTCTTGGCTGCCATAATGTGAGCAGCTTCCTTGCCATGAGCTTTCACCATGATGTACTTACTTTCTCATCTCAGACCCAAAAACAATGGGCCAACTGACCGTGGACTGAAACACACAAAACAGTGAGTCAGAATAAACCTTTCCTTTTTGTAAAGTTGATTATCTCAGGTATTTGTTATAGTGATGGAAAGCTGACAGGGTCTCTATCAGGATAATGAAATGATCTGAGAGGTACCTTAAAAAGAAAGTGCTTCCTGGCTGCCATGTGAGGAAGAAATGTGGGTGGAAGATGCTGGAGGCAGGGAAGGCTCTCAGGAGCCTCCCACAGAAGGACGAGCAAGAAATAATGACAAGGATGTACCAAAGATCAGAGTCAAGATGGAGAGTGTGTGGACTCAGTATGAAGGATAAGAACTAGCAGAGAACATGTTGTGCAGAGTGGGTGACCAGTGCACAGGCATTGGTGCAAACACTGAGTCAAGAAAAGGGCCCAGATAGTAACCTGAATTTGAGCTGGCCAGGGTTTGGAGTAAGAAGCGGGCAGGTGTATGGTTCACTGGATGCATCAGAGCACAATATGTATAGCAGGAAAATTTAAATTAAAATCCAAGCAAAAGCATCTTGATTAAGAAAAGATTTTAGATGCTCCACGGCTTCAGTTGTGACAGCAACTCCCTCTGAGATTGGGCTGCACCAGAGCCTCCCTCAAGAGACAGTAGCAGTCAGCCAGCCACTGACTCACAGTAACAATGTGCAACCAAAAGGCAGACATGTCAGAAGAGATGCAACAGGATTGGGTGGAATGCGCTACTCAGGCATTAGAGAAATATAACATAGAAAAGGATACTGTGGCCCACATCAAGAAGGAGATCAACAAGAAGTACAACCCCACCTGGCACTGCGTTGTGGGGAGGAACTTCGGTAGTTATGTGACACATGAAACCAAACGCTTCATCTACTTCTACCTGGGCCAAGTGGTCATTCTTCTGTTCAAATCTGGTTAAAAGCATGATCTGTGCCATACACCCAGTGATCCATCCAAAAATAAGGACTGCAGCCTAAATTCCAAATACCAGAGACTGAAATATTCAGCTTTGCTTAAGGGAACAGCTTGATCTTTGAACATTTATTGTTAACAAAATAGCTTGCATTTGTATTTATTTTCTATTTCATACTTCTGTGCCCCATGTTTTTTTCCCTCTCAGTCCATCTCTGTAAAAAATAAATGAGAACTATGCAACTTGTTTGTAAAAGTTTTCTAGGAAAATAGCTTTCATAAAGATAAGGAGGTTTAATTTAAATGAAAACTATCCTTAATGAAAAACAGAACTTTAGTGAATGAATAATGAATAACTTTTATATCTATTTGATTCTGTTTTAAATTGGCATATGTAAAACTGGTTACATTTCCTTGGAATTTGAATTATCTCTTTAATTCTCTGAAAAGTGACAAAGGTTATCAATAATGAGTCCATTGTTGATTTGTTCTGATAGATGGCCACCTCCTATGGGGTCTGGCGTCTTTCAAGAGTTTAGGAGCTGTTTAATAAATAAAGATTGTTGGATGAATAACAGTATATTCCAAGATCTCAAGGAAATGTTACAATCAGACAACATGTGGCCCTTATGCTCTCAGAGAATTAAGTGGAACCCAGGGATTCTGCTCTGCTAGCTTCTCAGGGGCCAAAACAACTCAACTACAGGGTTCCTTATCAAAACCAAGTCGCCTCTGGGCAGAGCCAAAATAAATCCTGTGGAGCTGACATCATTCAGACCACACAAACATGCAAAACCTTCCTCACAGGACCCTGGCAACCCATTCCAATGAATGAAGCAATCAATTTGAGGGTAACCACACAGTCACAGCTTCTAGTATTCTCTGCATATATAGTTCTGTCCTGGAAAATGGCAGGTCCCAGAGGCTGGACAGTTGCTGAAGGTCAAAATCTGAGGTTAATCTGATCATGAGAATGATGAGGTTTAAAACCAATGAATATATGGGTTAAAAAATGGCATTGTGAATAAGAAAAAAAAGCAAGCAAGGAAGCAATGAGGCAAGTTCTTTGTAACCACAAATGCCAAAGAAAAACATAAGATGAATCTTCCTTCCTTCCCTCCTTTCTTCCTTCCTTCCTTCCTTCCTTCCTTCCTTCTTTCCTTCCTTCTTTCCTTCCTTCCTTTCTCTTTCTTTCTCTTTCTTTCTTTCTTTCTTTCTTTCTTTCTTTCTTTCTTTCTTTCTTTCTTTCTTTCTTTCTTTCTTTCTTTCTTTCTTTCTTTTTCTTTCTCTCCGTTGTGGAACATTGGGAGGAGGTGTCAGTGTATCACTGCTAATTTTCTTTTTCCTCCATTTTGCTCCCTCCATTTTACTCCCTCTCTATTTCAAGCCAAGCATCCAGCAATCAACAATTAAAGAAACTTGCAAAAACATTCCAAAATCTTAGGAGAAATAATACTTCAGGAGTGACACAATGAGATACAGGTTCCTTTGGCAAAATTCATAATCATATTGAAAAGCATGTTATCAGGACCCCACTCACAAACGTTTTAACTGGGAGGATCCGAGTTGGGCCTAGAAACCTGCATCCTAAATGTGCTCCACCAGGGATGCACACAGGCTGTGGCATAGCCACACATTCAGCTTGAGTTGTGATTCCTCTCTCTGGCTACTCTTTCCTCTCCAAAGGGTAATTGCTGGTGTGGGCTGTCCTGCTGAAGTATTTAAGGTGAATTTATAGCAAAGAAACCAGATCCATCTTGCAGGTGGTAACCAGCAAGAGCCTCAAAGCATGCTCAGATAAGACTTTGCTTTTATAAAATCAGGAAACCAAAGCCCAGACATTTACATAACAAGACCTAGTGCCAGAGCTAACCTGTGGGAAAATCAGAGCCACTGCCAATTCCAGAGCATTTTTCTCTTTACGAAACTGCTCCCTTACTGAAACTTAACATGCTGGGTTTACAGAATAACAGCATCCCTGACACCCAGAGAAAAGCTTATGTCATGTTAGGAAACCAGATGCAAAGAAAGCCAGAGAGTGTGTGATGTATAGTACTAGCCTGATGACTTTAAAACTGATCATGTGAATTTATTGACTTAGAAAGACATTCACAATAGATTTTATTTTATTTTTTTTAAATATTTTTTTTAGTTGTAGATGGACACAATGTCTTTATTTTATTGCTTTGTATGTGGTGCTGAGGATCGAACCCAGGGCCTCACACATGCAAGGCAAGCGCTCTACCACTGAGCTACAATCCCAGCCCCCACAATAGACTTTAAATGAGCAGGTGTTTTATATTGTCTGACAGTGTGACTCTTCTATTGTAAACACACATACATTCACATATTCATGCACACATACATATATATCCAGAAAAGCATGGCAGGAAACCATGTCAATAAGTTAACAACACAGAGTTGTGGGGTGCAGGGGCTAATTTGCCTCTAAAATTTGCCTTACTTGCCTAATAATTCATTTTTTTTTAAAAAATAAGCAGAAACAACTACAGTTTTTTATTTATTTTCTGGTTTGTAGTGCTGAGCCTCAGTATTGCAAAACATTCATTTGCCTGAGCGATTGTGCCCCTAGGACTAACCTCTTAACATTCAGCCTCATTCTCCACCCAGCCCCAGGAATTTATGTGCTGGATTCCTGAGCCTCACAGAGTGACTAATGTCACAAGGGTGACAAGGCATGACTCACAGGGACAAAGAAAGTAGCATGATCATGTGCAGAACGGGAAGTTACTACAGTCCTCTCACTTGGGGTTTCAGGCATAAACGGGACAACCAGGGGTCACTGGCTTCTTTCTTCATCTTCCTGCTTTGATATACGAAGTGGGGGTGAGCAGGAAGGTGGTGATTTGCAGGGAAACATCAATGACTGGAGTTGTTATAACGACAAAAAATAGTCACCCAGACTGGTCAGTGTTTGGTAGTCAAAACAAAGAGCAGCAGCCAGAAATACAGCACGAAGAGAAGATTGCTGGAGTTCACACTCACTAGAGTATATGAGGGCTACTACGTTTCTTATTTCTATTCCTGTCACTTGTCATTTTGAACAGTGCTGGGTCATATTGTTTAATAAATATTTTCTAAATGACAGAATGGCCCGGTAGCACAACAGGCAACTTCAGTTGAACTCCCTATTTGATGTGCTCTTTCCTTTGCAAAATTAGCTAATGGTTGTTCAAGCTTTCCTTGAATGCTTCTGGAGGTGATCTTCCTACTACCTCATGTGAAAAGACACTGAGATTTTAGACAGTTATATCTCTTTTTCTATTTTTTTTACATTGGTACTAAGGATTGAACCCAGAGGCACTTTACCTCTGATATATATCTCCAACCCTTTTTAATTTTTATTTCAAGATAGTGTCTCATAAAGTTCCTTAAGGCCTTTCTAAGTTGCTGAGACTGACCTTGAACTTGCAGTCTTCCTGCATTAGCCTTCCAAGTTGCTAGAATTACAGGCATGTGCCACTGTACCCAGTTGGACGGTTGTTGTCTATTAGAAAGATTTTTTCTTTATGCTTATAAGTATGGTCCTTACATCTGTGTGTATCAGAATCAATGAATTTCTCAAATTCTAAGGGAAAAATGCAGAATATCAAAAAACAACACACACCACCCTTGTATGTGTGTGTATATATATATATTCACATACATATTCAAATATATTTGCATATATATATATATATGTGTGTGTATGTATGTATGTGTTTATATATATGTGTGTGTGTGTATACATATATATATATATATATATATATTTTTTTTTTTTTTTTTGCATACTGGGGATTGAACCCAAGGCTGCACACATGCTAGGCAAGTGCTCTACCAATGAGCCACATTCCCAGTTCCCTCATAGACATATTCCTTTTATACTTGACTTTATCCTCTGGGACTACACAGGACAAGTCCTTCCCTGTCCTATGTATAACTTTTTTAAACTGTAGATGTGGCTCTCATGTCTTCTTAAAGCCTCATTAGCAGATCCCTTACAAATAACAAACTAGTCCATAAAAGCCCACATGCTCTGCCATGATCTGAGACCCACAGAGAGGTCCTGGAAAATCTCAGATGTCTATATAGTGGTCTGCTGACCCCATCCCCGACTTCTTGCTATGAGGTCACAGTGAAGGTGAAGTTGGCCTTTGCCTCCATAATCACCTGCTACCCAACTTTGAGCTAATGATTAAATATTGCATTACCATGTCTTCCAAATATTCAGATGAGGAGGGTTGGTTACGAGTTGAAGGGATAAGATCTTATGGTAGAATCCTACAGCCCAGCACAGAGCTGAGACTAGAAAGAGACAACTACTTATTACCTTGCATTGGAGCTGCAGCCCCTCAGCTACCCCACATATGATGTTCCCTGACTGCACCTGTTCCAAGCACATCCATTTTTTACAACTTTCTCCAGGCCTGAGTGTGGAAGATGTAGTCCTGAAGTATAGGTTGAAGAAAAGACACTAATGTCCCCAAGTTCATGGCCAAAGTTTCATTCTTGGGAGGGACAATCTGGGAGATAATCTACATACATTCAGAGATCCCTGAGAACAAAACACATCCTTCCTTACATGACTTTTCCTGTCCTGCTTGTTTCCTGGGGACAGGAAGCTTTGCCACCTCTTAAACAAATGGTGCTCAAGTCCTTATATCAACAAATGCTGCTAATAACCAAATAAGTGGCTCCACTTATCCTTCTTTCTGACTATGACTGTCTTCTAGGAACTGAAGTTCCTAGGAGTTATGCCTTCATAGGAGAACTTTAGTCAGAGTCAAGTTCTCCTGAGCTACAGACTGTCAAGGGTGGGGCCTGTCCCCTGCATGACTACTAACCTGCTCAGGGTCCAGAAACCGGCTCTGCTCAAGACCCAACCTGTGCATTCTCCACTATGTGCTGAGAAGAATGTCTAATCTTTACATTTCAGGAGTTTCTTTATGCAAGCTTGATGGAGGCAATAACTATTTCTAATCTCAGGTCACCTTCTAACTCGTAGACAGAACCCTACAGATGTGGCCAGAATAGACACGAGTTTCACTTAGGATTCACAAAAAGAGAACTGGTTGAATTGATATCATATCACCCAGCTCATTTAAGCCTTTCTTTTTATTTTATATTTCCCATAGTGAAGTGATTGCTTACTGCAGTTGATTTTCTATATGTGACACTTTTCTTAATCCATGGGAATATAATTTTAAATAATTTTAATCTAGAAAACCTGCAGAGATAAGTGGAAAGAAAAAAACTGGGCAGCTGACATTTGATAGAACAGTAAAATGCGCTGGAGCAGAAGCTTAAATACCTAACCTGTTAGATGTTTCCCTCCTATGTCCCTAAAAGGCAGAGCTAAGTGCCATGGAACTCTAACCTCAAGTCCAGGCAAGCCTTAGATTCAGCTCTTTCAACACCCAGTTCCAAACCTCTCCTGCCAGACTATGGAGTGGGCTCCTGAGAGGAGCAACATGCCTTTTTCTGGACTTTAGAGAATGTATTGGAGTCTACTACACAGGAGGCCTTTGGAGCACATGAAACTCCACATCTTCCAGAAATTTTGGAAAACGCACACCATGGTAGTGCGTTTCACTTTCATCTCACTTCAAAGATGTTGTGAGGGACCTCAGGAGCCAGCTAGAGGCCACTGAGAATTATTGGAGAATTAGCCCTTTGTTTCTTAAGCCCTAAGGATGGGACAGGGCTCTTCCATTCTATAGGGTCCTCCCAAAAGAATAGACCTGATTTGGGGCTAGTCCCCTGGGGCTCTCCATCTGAAGCTCTTTGACCACATAAATCACTCCCTCAGACTTTGTTCCTATTCAAAACCTGATGATCATCACTCAGCCTGATGCTATTTGACCTCCAGGATTAAAGACACACACCCTCTGTAAAGTGGACATCAGTTACCATCATGAGAGCTACCTGCCCAGACTCCTGCTCACATGGCCTTTCCTTCCATCTGATTCAGTAACTTACCCTCACCTTGCCAGGAGTTGGAAACCACAACCCCTAGGCTGATGAAGACAGGCAGTCTTGTTGTGTTTATTTTACTATGGCATGGGGTTGAGTTAGGGTTCAAGGCTTGTCTGTCCTTTTATCTAGAACTGTATCTATTATCTCTTGCTGCAAAGAAAGCCACCCCAAAACTTCAGGGCTTCAAACAATAATTTACTATTTCTCACATGTCTGAGGGGTTCTTCTGCTAAAAATGATACTAGTTGTGCTGGGCCATTAGAGGCTCCCCTGGGGTGGAACATCCAAGATGACTTGCTCACAGGGCCAGGGCTATGGGGACCACCAAATGGCTAAACTCACCTGGAACCATCAGTGTTATCTCAGGTCTCCCTCTCCACATGGCCTCTCTGCGTGGCCTCCCCTCTTAAACTGTTTTTATTACACAGCAGCTCGGCACTCCTAGAGCACAGACAAGAAAGCTCTGGAATCTCTGAAAGATATAGGTCCAGCATTGACAGTCACTTCCATCACACTGGATTGTCAGATTCAAAGTGAGAGGGGATAACACAAGAGTATTCAGTACTGGGAATCCTCTTTGATCATTTTCTAATCAGAATCTTAAATCCAAAGCAACAGTCCAGTTTCCATTGAAGGAGATGACCAGGACAGCAGTGTGGGCAGCCGGAGGCATAGTGTTATCGTTATCGTGGGCCCACTTCTTCTGAGAGACTATAAAAATACTAGGAAAAGGCCATTTCTCATCTTGACTACTTCACAATTGTGTTACACTTTTATCATATTCTTGAAGACCCTGACAAGGGTTTTATCTTCGGAAAACATCTCATTATTCACCAAGTGCCACCAAAACAGTGACTCCTCTTATAGGAAGCACTTGCATCAGGGGACATACGGTGCTTTTCCTCTGTAGTCGCTGTGTGTCACTCTCTGACGCAGTTCTCACATCTGAATGCGGCAGGCGAGCACTAATGCAATAAGCTGAGTGACTGTTCAACCTTATGTAGAGCTGAAGTCACTTAGCTAAGACCCGCTAAAAACAGTAATTCTTAATCAAAAGCAGTGGCCCTTATGTCACACTCCCTCTGACGTCTGTGCCTCATCCCGTGGCAGAATGACCTACATGAGCATTCCAGCCACGTCCCTAAGCACTCTGTGGGCTGTGAGTAAGACCACAGAAGTTAGCTACCAGGGTTGTGTCTTGGCTAATAAGTATTAATCATGTCCCTCCTAAGTAAGAGTTGAGCCAATTTTTTTTTCCAATTAGGAATAAAATTTAAGCATTTGGGATGTATGTGAGCAGGCTCCTGTGAATGCTAAATTCTTATTTAGGGAAAAGGAAAAGAAAAAGGAGGCACATGCTTGGAACTTAGTACACAGCTTTGGAGTTAGTGTCTGGAATATCTCTTTGGAAGTCCATAAGGAAAGAAGTTGTAATCTGGAGCTTATGGCTCTGAGTGGGGGTGGGGTAGACATGGGTTAGAGAAGATTTCACCAGATCTATCATACTGGCAGAATTTTCCTCTAAGAATATCTCTGAGGACGGCATCTCAGCCTCAAACTAATAGAGTAAAAATCATGGGCTGTCAACGGCACTATTTTTCTACATTATACCACAATTTTCGTTTGTCCTAGAAGGAAAATGTCTTTTTGTGTTAATCTTGAAGTTTATGTTAGAATTGGAATCCTGTTAAAATTGTGGGATTATCTAAAAAATCTTGATAAACATAACTACTTCCTAGAAATCTTCTTTATAGTGGTGGGGTATAAATAAATAATATGGATGGAATTTTACCTTCCTACCTTGGTTACCATTAGTCCCCAGCATGAATAGTACAAACCATTGTCAAGGTAAGGGGGGGTACAGTGGCCTTTTGTCTACCACAGGAGTGTGCACATTAGTAGAACAGCTCTCTTGTTCTTTCACAGTATTACAAGGGGGGCCCACCTTAGCCTGCATTTCATCCATTCCCACTAGATGCTCAAGCAAAAATCTGCAAAGCCCTAGTATTCAAGGTGAAATGTGGTTGACATCAGTCCTCAACTTTCCCTGTCCCACCCAGGGTCTGAAAAAGAGTAGATAAATAAATTCCCCATCAAAGGACAAAATTACAACAATTTAAAGATATTAAGTTTATTTTGTTTTTGATTCTTGAATCAGACAACTCTTCATCCTGTAAAAAAGATTATGTGTACCAACGGCCAGGCAGAGGAATTTGGTTTTATAGACAAAGAAATTCGGGACAAAGTAGAAACAAAAGCAAAAAGTAAATTGGCAATTTCAAAGTTACTCTCCTTGTATGGCAGACAGGGTGACAGAACAATAGGAAAATATCTGGTGCATTCACATCAGGTTATTTTAGATGATTTTTTTGTTTGTTTTAGGACTAAGGGAGAGGGAACTGTATCTAACCCTGGTCTCTTGGAAGGTCAAATAAACAGCTTCATCTCAGTTTAGCAACTTTGCATGTTAGCATGGGTGATTCCATTTGTGTTTTCATCCTGGTTTGTTAGGGCTCAGTGCAGGTGTATAGCCAAAAACAATGACCTCCTACAAGGTTTATTTAACATCTCATCTCAAGTTGAACAAGGTCTGCAAGCTGCAAGTTCAAGGAAAGAGGCTTCATAAATAGTAACAAATGTTTCTCAAGAAAAAGCCTTGCTGCTGTGAAATGTCTTTAACCATTCACAGACAAGCCCAACTCCACACTCAGCCTGTGCCCAGAGAGGCTGTCGTCACCATTGTGGGTAGCCTGCATTGTAGACAATGACACTCTCTGGTTAGAGAGTGTGTGATTCAGCCAGCGCTGCCATGACAAAGTCCCAAAGACTGGGTGACTTGAACAACAAAAGTTTATTTCCTCCCAGATCTGCAGGCTGGAATTCTGAGAGCAAGGTGTGGTGGAGTTGGTTCCCCTGAGCCTTCTCTCCTTGGCTTGTAGATGGCTGCCTTGTTTCTATGTCCATACCAGGCCGTTCCTCTGTAAACCCGTGTCCTCACTGCTTCTTATTCAAGACACCAGTCATATTAGATTAGGACCTGCCTTAATGACCTCATTGTACCATAATTACCTCTTTCAAGAGCCTGTATCTAAAAGGGTCATATTCTGAAGTACAGGGAGTGAGGACTTCAAAATAATAATTTATGGGGGGAACAATTCAGCTTATAACAGAGGTCATCCAACTCAAAGCCTTGGACTTGCAAGGATGTTCCTACATCTGAAGTGCTGCAGATGCAGTTGCAGACGGGGTGGAGATGGAATGTAGAGGCACCAATGCCAGCAGTGTGTGCTCACTGATTAGAAAAGAAAGGAGGAGGGGAAGGGAGCGGAGGAGAGAGAGCAGAGGGAAGAAAAGAAGGAAACATGCCTGATCAGGCCAGGTGGTATCACATACCTGTGGTCCCAACAATTTGGGATTCTAAGACAGGAGAATTTCAAGGTGGAGGTCAGACTCAGCAACTTAGTGAGGACTAAGCAATTTAGTGAGATGCTTTCTCTAAATAGATAATAAATAGATAAATAAAAATAGATAATAAAAACATGTAGCTCAGTGATAAAGTACCCCTGGGTTAAATGTACAATACAAAAAAAAAAAGTGCCTTCCATTCACAGCTCATAGAAAAGGAGTTCAAATGAGAGTAGTCTGTACTTTCTCTCTTAACAGAGAAGGAAGGGTAAGAAGTCTTATTATTTTTTCTCCCTGAGATAAGGTCTTGTTATGGCCCAGATGGGCTTTAAACTTGTCCTTTTCCCATCTCAGTCTCCTGAGTACAAGATTCTCTTTTTGCAGGGCACAGTGGCACATGCCTTTAATCCCCACTCCTCAGAATGCTGAGGTGGGAGGATCCTGCATTCGAGGTCAGCCTGTGCAACTTAGTGAGACCATGTCTCAAAATAAAATTATTTAAAAAGACGACTATTTCTTTTCACTCTCACCTCCAACTTTATAGTGGTAGGTGAGAATTTGTTTCCTTGAAAGGGTCCTGAAACATTGGTAATTTTCATGTTCGCCTGGACTTTGCAGCCATAGGGAGGCCGGAATGAGCCAGGATGGAGAGATTCACACTTTCTTACCAACAGCAGGCAGCCAAGAAACAGCCTATTGGGGCAGACAGTCTGAGGGAAGGTTCATAGAACAAATCTGTTTTTGAGGGCCTAAGATTGACAGTTTCTGCCCACTAACAATTTCATGAAACAGCATACTGACAACTCTCTTTTAGACATTTCAGACCAGAAGGGTGCTGGGCACAGTGGAGACATTTGGGTCTTTTCCACTATCACCCTGATCCCAACTAATCATCTGACTATGTGCTGTTTTAAGCTGGCCTGGCCAGAGTCAAGACTGTCTGAAAGTAATGAGCCATCTGCCTTTATCCAACAACCGGAACTGTCAGGCTGGGTCATCCTGCCATTGGCAAAACCATTTCCAAATAAGCATCATTGGCCTCAGTTTGATTTGAATGTGAAATTCTGAGCCTCATCACTGGACCATGACAAGCACCAGAGCAGATAGGCCTGCTCAGGTGACAAACTTTCAGAGAAATTGTTCTCAAGTACAGTGGTCACCGATTTTCCCGGACCTTTGTCCTAGGGAGCCATATTATGGAAGGAAAGTAGCAAATGAGAGCCAAAGAGACATTTTTACAGCTACACAATATAACTCTCCTTTTCTCCAGAGAAGTTGAGAATTTGTCCCTGCTCACCCAGCTGGGGAGTAAACAGGACAAGATCCTATCTACATTATAATACCCGGAGCTGGGTGGGGCTTGGTGCCAGGGGATGATGTCAGGATGCATAACAGGGTGGAGAAGCAGAGCTGTCCACAAGTCAGATAGCAACCAGAGACTTGGCCTCACAAGGGGACAATGCAGGGCTTAAAAAGTGGCCTTGCACCAGGTACAGTGTAGGTTAGACAGAATTTCACAACTTGACCCATGCGAGGAATTCCCTTGCTTTAGAGACCCTCATGCATGAGGCACTTCTGTGCCGCAGCCAAGTCTTTCTGACTACAGTCCCTGTAAGCAGTTCCTCAACACCCCCACAGGGTCTCTTAGCCAACATTCCACCAGGCCTCAGCCAGAAATCCCTGGAATTCACAGATCTTAAAAATAATGCTTGGCTATGGTAAGTGACCTCCAGGATACTATTTCTTGTTAAATGAAAACTGTTAAAGACCATGTCTATGCTTACTGTCCTTTCCTTGGAGCTGTAGTGCCCAGGAGGACGCCCTTTGGCATCCAGCGCAAAGACAAGTGTGAATTTCTACAATGGGCTTGGCTTGCTCTCCTAGCTCGCAAATGAATGAAAGCCATGCAAGTCTTAGCATTTCACCTTGTGCCCTGGTGATCAGGTAACTCAGATGTGAACTATATAATATCATTCATCAAACATCCTTAATAGATTTAATCTTAAAGATTCATCTTCCTTCTCTTCCAGTGAGTGAGGCTTTTTTTTCCTTTTCTTTTTTCATTCTTGTTTTATTTTTTACAGTACTAGAAATGAACCCACAAGTGCTCTACCATTGAGCTACACCCCTAGCCCTTTTTATTTTTTTTTTATTTTGAAACAGCGTCTTGCTACGTTGTTGAGGCTGTCCTTAAATTTGCAATCTTCCTGCCACAGCCTCCCAAGGCACTGGGATTACAGGCTTGTGCCACTGCACCCAGCTGGTGTAGGCATATTTTTAATCTTAATCTTTTACTCAGCTTTCTCTCCTCCTTTTATGGTAATTTGTCTTGGCTCTTTTTAGAAAAATGAAGGGGAATACAAATTGTATTAAAAGAATGATGCAGTCTTTCCTTAAAAAGCTGTTTCCTAGAGCTGGGGTCATAACTCAGTGACAGAGCACTTGCCCAGAGTGTGCAAGACCCTGAGTTTGATCCCCAGCAACAACAGCAAAAATTTGTTTCATATGCATTATTTAATTTTTCCCAAGGCCCTGAAAAATTCCCCAGTGTCTTCTGAATCTTCCAAAAGTTAGGCAACGTTCCCTATAGTCATCGAGCTGAACGTATTTCACTGTTTTCAGCTTCTCTGGAGACGGCTAGCTCATGCAGGGTAATACTGGGCAATGCTATAAGCTGGGCAGTCTGAATCAGAGGAACTGTCACCTCCAGGGATGGCAAGTTGATCTTTTGCTCTGACATACGTCTTGATGAGGCAGCAAGTCCCTAAGGGCATCTCAGTTCAATCTGAAATGGAACACTCAGAGAAATGCTATTTTTCTTCCTGTTCATTCTGGGATAAGCTCATCACATCCTCCCTGAGTGCAGCCTGTAAATGACAGGAGGACAAGAGATTCTTGTGCTCCCTATCTCCACATTCCCACAGCTACAACAGTGCCTGGTACTCAGTACTCTTAAATACGTAGTCTGTTCTCATCCAAGGTCTTAGCTATCTGCAGTCAACTGCTGGGCAAAAACATTAAGTGGAAAATATCAGAAATAAATAATTCAGAAGTTTTAAATAAGTTTTATTATAGCATATCATTATAATTATTCTATTTTGTTATTATTTTTGTTAGTCTTTTACTATGCCTAGATAATGAGTTAAATTTTATCATAGGTATATATGTTTAGAGGGGAAAAAATATTCAAGATTTGGTATTATTCATGGTTTCAGGCATCCACTGAGGGTCATAGAACATATCCTCTACAGAAAAGGACAACTACTATATTTACCAAGAAAATGTGTCAATTTGGACAAGTCATTTGACTTGTCCTTGATTAAATCCTTGAGCCTTGATTTTAACAAAACAGTAAGAGCAACTCCTCTGTCATCGAGGAGATTAAATGAGATTTAGAGACAGGACAATATGCAGCACTGGAAAGACATGTGGCTATTATCTTTTGTTACTCACAGACCAAAAACTAAACAACAAACACCTCCACTCTTCCAATCTGCACCTTCACTGACCCTGGGACATCTTCAGTTTTTAGAATTTGCCAAAATATTTTTTTCTGATAGATATGCAGCTGTGCTGATCCAGAGAGATTAAGGAAGAAGAGTCTTAGAAGACTTTGCCTTGCCCTCTGGCACTTCTTCCAGCCCTTTCTCTATGCTGAGGAGGGAAGTTCAGTTCAAGAGGGCAGTAGGGTAAAGGCCAGAAGCTACCACAGGCCTTCTGAACACTCCTAGACCAGACTTCCCAGGGGCCACCTTGCTTGCAGGCATCATAACCAGTGAACAATCCATCACATAACCCTCCTCGATGGAAGACAACCAGGGCCTGCGCTGGGACCCCTCCTCTGGTTCCTAACCCTGCCTGTGCATTTCTGGTGAAGAAATCAATTATTATCATTCCCTAGAAGACATGGAAACAATTTTGGAAAACTCACATTGCACTGGTGCTAACATTTTGGGACAAGCATTTAAAGTGGTATCCAAACACTGGGGACAGGATGCAAATCAATATTTGTGTTTTAAAAAAGAATTGTAATCTTAAAAATAGAAATCATACTTTCTTTATTACATTTTCCCGCAATGCTTCATTTTGATATTAGAGGCTGAAAACTATTAAGCTGTTGCCTCCTTCAGAATCATTAAAGCTTGTGCGCATGGGTGATTTATTATCCCTGTGCTTTGCCCTGGCACATCATTTCCGAGCCTGCCACATGTGCAGTCTGGACTTAATGACAAGGGTCCTCCTGTGTGATGAAACCTCCCAATGCCAAGGACCAGAAGGAGCCACTGGCACATTGGATCCCATTTTTCGACACCTGAAGCAGTCCTCCTCATGCATTGGATCTAGTGCTAAGCTAAATACTGAGGGTAAAGACAAAGGAAGGGGCTTAGTAGGACATTTCCCTTCCCTGGGTTGAAGTCATTAGTAACAGGGCAAAACAGGAAGGGGGTGAGGTCTTGTTTAGAGAAGGGAAATGCAGAGGAAGTGTGGGCAGGGCAGATGGAACAGAAGAAAGCCTGAAGGGGTTCCTAAGATGGAGACCAGTCCTGGCCAAGGAAGAAGCCAGCTGGGGGAGGAGTGGACAAGGGAGGCCTGGCTGGGGGACAGAGAAGGGGAGAACCACTCCCAGGATTGTTTTCCAAGGACAATTTACAGTTCCCATTGTTGGCCTTTTTCCTTTGGGCAACTAAGCACAAAATGGAAGGCAGGGATTCTCATCCATCTTCTCCCTGCATTTTACATTTCCTGGTGCTTCAACTCCCAGCTGCCTGGCAGTGGTCTGTCCACAAATCGCAGGGAGTCTAGCAATATCAGTCTGCAGTGGTTTCCCCCAGTGCTGATGTGATCCTTGGTAATCAGCTTTAATTTGACAGGGTTGGATGCATTTGGGTCTGTCTTCAGCATATGAAAATAAGCATCTCCTTTACAATTTATTTCTGCAGCAGGGCTCAGTGTGAAATTTCAAGCAGAGAGGAAATTTACTTCCTAAACTTGAGCATGATACCTTTTGGAGGCAGCTGAATTATATATAACGCCTTTGCCAAGTAGAAAGGAATAAATAAGCCAGAAAATGGAATAAAACTGGATTTTAATTCATCTGCTAAATAGACAGGGGTGATTTGTAGATGAATAGATGCCTTTAAATAGTGTGATGAATAATATCAGTTGTTTCCTTGCGAGTACATTTCTGAGATATATTTCTTCTCTTTTTTATTATTATTTTAAAAAATTTTTAGTGCTGGGGATCAGACTCCAGGTCTCATGCATGCTAAGCATATGCTCTACCACTTAGCTACACAAACCCAGACTCTCTGAGATATTTCTGTATTATGCATGGTGTCTGTAACCCAAAATATAAATTGGAGCTTTATGTGGCCCAGCATATATATAAAGTCAACCATAGAAGCACCTCCCTAAAACAAAAGTATAAAATGTTAGTGGCAGTTTTCACTCAGGTGTCTGGAAGATTGTTCAAGGGGAGTGGATTTATAAGCCAAAGCACTACTTCTTAGAGTTCTCCTTATTTGCTTTCCTTGTTCTTCCAAAATCCTATACCCTCTTACTTAAAATGGCAAAAACTTATGTTACTTCCAGTCTTTCCATCTTTTCTCTTTAAACCTCCTTTCTGAAATCTGTCAACGTTTTACACAGACTAAAGAGTATTCTCCCCTCTTTCTTCCTTATCTGAATTCTCCAGAAGAAAAAAGGGGTCTGAGGCTGATCCAAGAAGTGAAAACCTACCTCCTTCCCTTTCTGTCTTCCCATCCACCCGTTCTTGTTCCCACAACCATTTCCACATCCCCAACCTTTCTGAACAACAGCAAACCCTCAAATAGCAAATAAGGAATGAGGCTGAGATGTAGAATGTTCTTTGTTAAGCATCAGGCGAGGGGTGAAAAGCAGGGAAAGAAATTTGGAAATCTCATTGTTCATGTTAATAAATCATGTTGTATTCTGCTTCCCTGGCCATGCTCTGTAGACTTGTACAAAGAAAAGCCCATAGTGACACATGCCAGTCAGGCAACTCCACTCACAGCCAAAGCTCTCATGCACAGAAAAGCTTCCCTTTTCCTAGGGGCCAGTGTCACTCTCTGAGATGTCCCTGAGATTCTCCAGAGCTACACACTCCTTGCTCCTCATGCTTTCTCTCCAACCTCTGATTTGTGGTGGAACACTCCAGAAACTTGCTTGTATAAACTTGCTGAAAAGGCTGTGCCACCCAGACAGGCTCCTCAGGGTTCCAGGAAGCCTTAGCACCTCCCCTGCCTCTAGCCACCTCCACTGGCAGCATTACAGGTGTGGGAGGAGGGATGATGAGGCCAGATGAGTGAAGCAGGCAGTGGGAGCACATGAACCATGTCCAGCTCTGTGATCCCCTAGGCCAAGATGAATGGAGTCTCCAAATCTCTCCACTGATTTTTCACCAATCAACCTTAATATTCTGTGCAGACTGCAGGGATTCCAACAGAGAGAGAATAAATTAGGAGTGTGCATTTGTAATGTGCTTGAGCAATACTAGCATGTGAGTGTGAGTTAAGAAGTTTCTATGCAAATATGAGACACTGGAGCACATTGGGAGCACATCTTTGGCTTTGGACTCCCAGAAGGAGTCTTTCTAACCCCCAGGTGGGGATGATGTACCCTAGCTGTCGTGGCTCCTTCCCCCATTTCTCCTGCTCAGTCATTTTCCCTATTAACTTCTATATGCATTTAGCACCACTTTGGTGTCTATTTGGCTCGCCGTCTATGTTAGTCAGTTTTCCATTAGTGTAAAAAACACTCAAGATAATCAACTTAAAAAGAGAAAAAGTGTATTTTGTCTCACAGCTTTAGAGGTTTCAGTACGTGATCAGTTGGCTCATTGCTTTGGGTCACAGGTGGTGCACTGTGGTGGGAGCATTTGGTGGAACAAAACTGCTGGCCTCATGGCCGGAATCAAAAAAGAAGAAGAGGAAGGGATTGGGCCCCACTGTCTTCTTCTAGGGCACACGCCCAATAACTAATTTAGGCCCTAAATGTCAAAGTTTCCAACACCTCCCAACAACACTCCTCTCTGGGAACAAAGGTTTTAACACAGGAGCCTTTGGGAGACATTTCAGATTCAAAGTTTAGCGCTGTGATGATCTGAGGAAAAGCCCAATAAACAATGTGTTGAGAGACTGGATAAACCCCCAAACAGTGGGTACCCACCAGCCTAGAATCCTGGTTCTCAAGGAGTTGGTGCCCAATTTTCAGAAAGAAGCATATGTGACATTACTAGAAAATGGTGCTGAAAATAACAAAAATTGAGTTCAAAGAGATCCCCTAGGGTTAGCATGGCTGCAAATGTGTGGCATGGAACTCTAAGGGCAGTTTCAGAACAACAAAGGGTCTCAGGTTAAAGCTTTCAAGGTGGACACAGTTTCTCCACAGGGAGAAGTGAAGCTAGGAAGCCCCAGCCACAAAGACAACTAGCAGAGAGGTGTTTTCCTGTGGGTGAATAAAGCTAAAATCCAGGGAGGTCAGACCTTGACGTTTCACATTCAAGAGTAGAGTCTCATCTGGGCAGTGGAATCCCAAGTATTCTCTCTCATACTACTTTTTTTTTTTTAATGGTGTTCATCACATTTGTAATTCAAAGTCATGAGATGATGCATTAAATGTCTGTCTCCCCCCAGGTAGAACATTGTACCAGGGATGGGTTTTAGCAGCTGGGTTCACTGAGTGCCTGGCATCATACCCAGCATGTCTTGTTATTCTTATCAACATAAAAATGCAATAGGCTGGGTTGCCTCTTCCCCCACCCCACTTCTGCCACAGATATAGCAGCAGAGGAGGAGGCAGAGTGCTCTTGGCTGCCACCACCTACCCACTGATAGATCTGTAGTTCAGATGGAATCTGGTCAGCACTAGACAGATGAGTCTGGCCCTGCACCAGGACTGATGGCCAAAGCAGCTACAGAAAGAAGAACTGGACACCTAACTTAGAGGAGTCCTGCTAGGTGAACTCCTCTTGGACTGGAAGCCTCTGCTGTGGCAATCCCCTTAGGCACATTGTGCCTCTGCTTAGTTCCCACCAGGCTCCTCCTTCTCAGTGACTCCCACAGCCTGGAAAAGAGGAAGGTCAAAGAAGCAAGGAGGCCAATCATGCCCTCTGCTGGCCAGGCCTGGCCCCATACTGGGAATCAGTCCATGAAGATGTATGGCATTCTGCACATTCTTTTCTCTAAGACCTAATCCACCAATTTATTCTCTCTCAAGTCCCAGAAGGAGTTGTTTAAGGACAACAGGAGGCAGCCCCACTAGGCCAACCCAGTTTAGGATGCAGGTGAGCTCCTGCATGAATAACATAGAAGGGTGACCTGCAGATGTCTAGCTGACAGTGGCTGAACTTGCCAAGTGTGGCTGGTTTCCTCCATAGCGAGGCATGGGAACTACAAATAGACCCTTGGCATACACATCTCCTCTTTTAACTTTGGGATCACCTTCGCACCCATTTATAAGCCTCAAAGGAAAAACCACATTGATCCTTTACAACCACAATGGACCTTTTTCTAAAGCAGCATTACCCAGCCAATGCCTCTCTTTATCCACCTAATTTGACACATGATTATATTTGGCAGTTTCCAAAAAGTAACCCCATCCTTCTATGGTAATGACTGAGTCTCAGGGAGAACATTCAATAGATAAAACCACAAATCCTCCAAAAGCATGGTGAAAGCATCATCTTCAATGGAAAAGCTAACCGAAGATGACAGCTCTGAGGATTCACAGGGAGCACTTCATACAACCCCAGATCAGCAGCTCAAAGGAGGGCACATTCAGACATGTGTGACCTGAGCCACATCTGCTAAACAGCCCTGTGGACATCAGAATGGACCTGGCAAGAGATGTCTGGAAACTGGACACCAGGTAGATATGCACAGGTGGTAAGGACTGAGAGAGACAGCTCAGTGAGCATCTTCTCACTGGACTAAGTACAGGAGCCTATTCTTCATTCAAAAAAGGCCGTGACATTTTCAGGCATTGTCCTTTACCTTTAAAGTCTACTCTTCTTCAGGTGTGGAGATGAGATGAGAGGGTCCTGGAGGACCAGCACAGCAGAGAAGAAAAACAAAAGAGGGAGTCTTACTGCAGCCTGGCTCTGAGAGGTGATGGGAAAAAGATGCCCTGATATGATGGTGTCCTGGAAATAGCACTTTGATGATGATTTGGTTCTTTTTCCCTGCAATTCCTTGCATCTCAGCCTTGTCTACATACCAAAATCAACTGGCAAGATTTACAAAATGCTGATGCCTGGACCTCACCCCCAGAAATTATGATTTCTCAGAACTGGGGTACAACCAGAGCACCTGGATTTAACACAAGTTATTTTAATGTATAATGAGGTTTGAAAACAACTGCCAGGGAAAATCCTAAAATCTCTTTTAGCCTGGACCAAGTTGCACCAGTAGACTGAGAAGTCACAGTCAGAGTTAGCAGGCTATGGGATCAGGAGCTCTAATAGGTTTAAGATTCCTATTGGATCCAACTGTCCACTGCTAGATTACACAGGATTTATAATTTTCTTGCTTCTTCTCCAGCTTTGTGAATCCTATCTGATGGCAGAACAGTCAGAAGGAGAGGGAAAGGAAACCCAAAATAGCCAACTCCAAAGTCCATCTCAGGAAAGGGCTTGGCCACTGATAAAACTAAACTTGTGTTATGCTTACCGATAGCTTACCCATTCTGCTACTACTGGGAGTCACTGGGCTTGAACAGACAGCTGCCTGTCTTCTGGGCACTTCGCCTTACATAAATGTGTCCTTTGGTAGGACTGGTATTCTGGCAAGGAGTAGAGATGGCCGCCTCCTTCCGCATGCAGGGACAGCAGGACTGTGGGGAGAAGTGGGCCCCTGGCTGCCCTAAGAGTTTGCCGCCTCCGCCAACTCTGTCTGTTTGGGATGTTTTCCAGAGGAAAAAGCTTCCATCAGCTGTGAGAAAGAGAACACACATTCCTGAGATATCTGATAAACAAATATTATTCTGTGATCTATTCTGCTGGCCACAATATGTGGCTGTGGTTTGAATTTTTTCCCTTTTTATTCTTTGGTAGAGTGGCCCATCCAGACCACCATCTCTCCCTATGAATTTGCTTCTTTCTGCTTATTTCCTATTCTCATTCCCTTTTGTATCTCTGAATGCAGAATTTTCCTTCTGTCCCTATTATTCAACCTCAAAATGGGGCTTTAAAAAATTAGTTTCCAGCTGAGTGCAGTGGCTCACGCTTATAATCCCAGCACTTTGGGAGGCTGAGACAGGAGAATTGCGAGTTCAAAGCCAGCCTCAGCAACGGCGAGGCACTAAGCAACTCAGTGAGACCCTGCCTCTACATGAAACACAAAATAGGGCTGAGGATGTGGCTCAGTGGTTTAGTACCCCTGAGTTCAATACCTGGTACCAAAAAAAAAAAAAAAAATTAGTTTCCAAAGGCATTTACAGCCCTCTGCATCTTAAAAGAGGAAGGGGCATAAAATTTCTCCCTTACCAAAAAAGAGAAAATGCCTTTAAGGGTGGAGGCTGGGCTTGTCCCAATGGGAGGACGTGGGCTGTGGGTCACAGTGCACAGGGACAGGGGCCAACAACTCACAGGTGTTTCTGGAATGAGTTTGCACCCATCCTCATTCCTCTCATTCATCATCCCAGGCAGATTTCTGGCTTCAAAAGCAACCAGAGGACCTCACATCTCCAGCATGAGCGTGCTTATTGGCCCTAAACCAGACAAAGCAGCCACTGCCATTTCCAGCCTGTGACAAGCAATGTTAAATCTGCTGCCAAGGGAGGGAGATGCTCCTCTGGGGAGATGGTCAAGTGACTGCTTAGGTTCAAGGTGTTGATGGGGAGGGAAGACAACTGTAGGCTCCTTTGAGAAACTTTCCAGGGTAATGGATGAAAATAAAAATGGAACCAAAAGAAAGTATCTCACGATTCATAAAGCACAGCCAATCATCTGTGGTCATCCATGAAAGGAAAATGTGACTTTGATTCTGTCTGACCCCTGGGGCTTCCTGGACCATGCCTAGGATGAGCTGTGTGCTTAGAATGGATCATTCAGGAAAAGGCTGACATTTGTGTGGCACACTTATTTCCTGAGTATCGAGATATCTGTGTTTAATGTATTTCAGAACAATGTGTGTGAGCAGCACTTTACTTTTGTAAATGTAAATTTGCAAAATTTACATTTTAAATTTCTCAACCTCAACAATGTGTAAAATTTCCTGTGTAACCTAAGGATGCCAGCCAATGGAACCTGAGAGCAGCATACATATTGATCTGGCTCCATTTTATCTCTGGATGCATGAAACGCTTTGGGAGTTGGAAGCCAACATTCATTCAGGTACTCACGGGCTCAAGGTATGCCAGGCAAGCACTGTTTTGGACACTGGGTAAGGAGACACAGAGATGGCAGATGAAACCTCTATACTTACAGGGCTATGTTCCAGTGGAGGGTACACAAAACCCACAAATAAATAATTCACATGGCAGGAGTTCTGCTCTAAGGCTAATATCAAATAAGTTTCTATTATAGGGACTATATGGGGTGCCAACTTAAGCAAGGCTGTCAGGAAAATTGACTTTCCAAGTTGGAACCTGACATTATGGTGGGGCCAGCCCAAGGACCCTGAGCAGGGCTCTGTGAGTGGGGAAAGCAGGGAACTGGAGCACCCCAGAGGCTGGAGAAACCATCATGGCAAAGAATGGAAAGAGACAGGCATGGTAGAACAGAGCAATGCCAGAGAAGATTATGGGAGGTGCCTGCACAATGCTGAGAAGGGTCCACATCACAGCATCCTCTTAGCACCAATAAACCAAAGGGATAACACGCCATGTCTGAACAGGTCTTCAGTTGTGTTATAAAAAGCTCACACCAGAAACTCCATGGAGAATGGATAATAAAAAAGACACAAATACATCCAATTACTTTTTCTTTAAAACAAAATACCATTCAAGTTACCCTGAATGGCATGTTCCACCAGGGAAAAGTTTCCATAAACTTTATAACCTCAAAAAAGAGATCATAAATCAATGCATTTACCAAATTTATTAGGTAGGTGGGCTACAGCAAAGTGGTGAAGTCTTTTCTATAGGTTTCAGATGTTATCTTATTGCATTCTTAGCTTTAGGTTTGGTGGAGGCTAGAGGTCTGCTAAGCTTAGCAATACATTCCAAGAGGTTTACCTAATAGTCACAAGAATGTTCGGTACAAAGGTTGAAAGTAAATGGCTATCAGAGGGATTAAGATAACCCAAGATAAGTTTGGCTCTTGACTTTCAGCATTCCATCTCTCCACAAACATATCTCCTATTGAGCTGAGGTCAAAAGTCTGCAAGATCTTTAATATAGATGTGGCTTCTCCAGAGAACTTCAGTTCACAAAGTCAATGTTATTAGTTGGATGAAGGAGCATATAGAAGCATATCCCATATAGAAGCACCAGGAAACTGCAGTTCCTAAGCCTCAAAGTCAGCCTCACCTAAGCAAGAGCACTGGGAAAGCTGCTCCCAGTCCGTGAGCTCCCCATACTTCCAGCCACCTGCAATGTGATCGGCATGGCCTTCAGGGATCTAAGCCTTTGGGATCAGGAGTGCCTACATCAGCCTCCAAAAGTCAAGCAGGGCCACGAAGGTGGGCGGAAAATTCCAAGTCTGCTGCAGGAAGAAGGGATCAGGGAAGACAAGTGGGCAGGCAGCATGGTGCAGAAAAATAAAATTCATGAGCAAGATCACTCAAGTGTGGTGTCTTCAATGATTAGAGTTCATCTAGCTTTCTTTTAAAATTTTTTAAAATTAATTTTGTTGTAAGTTAAAGTTGAAATAATTTATTAAGAGAAAATATCGATTACATTTCAAATACAAACAGAACATCACATAATTATAAATACCCTTCCAACATTATATTGTGGGTTGTTGGTTTTTTTTAATTTTAGGCATATAAGCAGAAATCATCTGAAGTAACTAAATATCAAAGACTCTCCCACCAAAGACAAAAAAAATCAGATCTTGGCATAGGAAATGTGAATGTGAGGGTGTACAGGGCACAAATTAACCCAGTCACCCCAAGAAAAACTCCTGTGGGAGTTTCCATCTTTACCAGTGGAATTTTTTCCAGGCTATATTTGCTTTGTTACCAAAGAGAAGGGGGAGAGAGGAAGTGTAAGTGAATGAATGGCAGCTTGGAGGGAGGTTTTGCTTTGTTTCTTGCATTTTCATTTTTGTTAAATAATGTAGATGATTCCACCATTCCTTACTCAGCAGACTTGACCCTCTAAATGAACTTGCTAATGCATCTGAGCCTCCCCCGCTCCACTTTGAATAACCCTCACAGTAGCCCCTAATGGGATCAATTTTAATCTGAACAAAGGACTCTCTGGGGAGACAGCCATACTAAAAGAAGCATTCCAGCTAGACAGATTGTTTTCTTGTTGAGTTACAGATCTCTAAGCCACAGATCCATGGCATGACAAAGCGGAGAAGTTCTTTGTGACCACAAGAGAACCTGAGATCTTTGAATCCCTAACCACAATTATTGCCTGGGGAGAAGGCAGCAGATGATGGAAAATAGTGAGCACTTTGCTTGACTTGGCAACAACCTCAGACAGCTGAAGGGGTGATCCACCCCATGTCAATAGCACAAGATCATGTCTACGGGGATCCAAAAAAGGACAGAAACAGGGCCAAGTGGAGATGTGCTCCAATTTGAGTTCCCAGAAACCTACCCAAGACAAGGATGTAGATGTAAGTAGTTTATCAGGTCCCAACATACAGTAACAGGGGAGAGGGAGGGAGACAGACCAGAGATGAAAGTGGTAAAGCATGCACTGGCAAGCAGGTCACCCACCCACTCCCACCCCCATCCCCACCCCTGGGGCTAAATCCCTCTGGAAATACAAGGAGCCAGTGTAGACACGTGTCTGATTCTTGAGTTACCAGTCTCCAAGCAGCTAGGAAGCTGCCTTGTTTCCATGAGCCCCTGCTCCCATCAGTCATTAGTTTAGGACTGCTCCTGGGAGGCATGCTGACCCCCTGACTGTTCTGTGCTGCTGGCTGGCTGGCTGGCTGGATTCCAGCCACAGCAAGTTACAGGCAAAGTAAAACACTGGTGCTGGCAGCTGGAAGTCAGTCCACATGTTCTGAGTTAGTGAGGGTGAAGATAGATGGGCACAAATACCTTTGACTGCATGGAACACGGAAGGTCTAATTTCTTATCCCCAGGCTTCTGCTCCCCTCACTTATAAGGAGTTGCCACCTCCCTTCTTTCCCTGCTTGGATGGCCCAGAACCACCCATGAGGAAGCACACACTCCCCACCCCAACCTTGCATCTTGCATCTTTAGATGGGTTGCTCATTCTCTTGTCCTATGTCCATCATGAGTACAGCTTACCTGTCCTGGGTCACATGGACAGGGTCACATGACTGACATGCTAATTCATGCTCAACTAATTTATGCTAAGATATTTCAGCAACCAATAAGTATTAAATATTCCTTCAAGGGTGTTTTGTTTTACTCCCTTTTATTTTGCAATTTAACTTTTCAACTTTTGAGATGCATAACTTACATATAATAAAAGACACCATTAAGTATACAATTCAATAAGTTTTGACAAACCTATACCTCAGTGCAACCCCCAGTCCAATTAAAATATGGAACATAGGTGTGTGTGTGTGTATTTCAAAACATCATAGGGTGCCCTATTAATATGTATAATTTTATGTCAGTTAATAAAGAAAACAATTGTAAAAAATAATAGAGTATTCCCATCACACCTGAAAGATCCTTCATGCCCCTTCACAATCTCCAAACTCATCCCAGCCCAGTAACAATCTGTCACCATACATTAGTTCTACTTATTCAAAACCTCACATAAATGGGAGGTTTTTCTTTTAGAGGTTTTTCTCTATATGTTTTTCTTTTGTGTCCGGCCTTTTTTTTTTGCTCAACATTTATTGATGCATAAATAAGTAGTTCATCCTTTTTACTGCTGAGTATTTTATTCCATTGTATGGATATGACAGTTACTTTTCTTATTCAAATGGACACTGGGCTAGTTCCCATCTATGCCATTGTGAACTAATCTGCAATGAGCTGTCAAGGACAAATCTTTTTGTGGACACATGTTGTCCCTTCTCTTGGGCAAATACCTCAGAGTGGAATTACTAGTAAGCTAAAGTTTAACCTTACTGAAAACAACAACAAAACTAGGGCTGGGAATGTAGATCAGTGGCCAAGAGCATGCTTAACATGTTTGAGGTCATGGGTTTTGTCCATAGCACTGCAAAACAAAAAAGAAAAGAAAAACCCTACCAATCTATTTTCAAAGTGGTTGTACTTGCCATTTAATTTTTAAAAAATAACTCATGCACAAATGATCATTGTAGAAAAAAAAAATTTAAATACTGAATTTAGAAAAATAATTTAAATTATCTGAAATATCTGCACTCAGAATTATCATATTAATCTTGCATATTCACAGAACCTTGTCTTGTTCACAATCATTGTTAAAAAAAAAATATGTCAAGCAAGAAAGAATTTCCTTAGGCGGACATGAAGGCATCTCTCAGTGACAAAGGGTGCAAGCCACAATTGAGATCCATGGAGACGACAAGACCTTGGGTGGCCAGTTTCACTCTCTCTCTTGTGTTCCTTCTGTCCCTGTCTCTCTTCTGTCCCTGTAGCTGCTGAACTCTCTACTTGCCCCGCCTCTAGTGGCCTCCCTCCTCAATTGGCCACAACCCAACATGCTCAACATTGTCTGTGTTCCAAGACTCTTTATGTCCTTAAGAGAAAGAATCTGGAGGGGGGCGGTTCCAAGATGGCGGCCTAGTCGGACACCGCAGTCAGTCTCTCCAGAGCCAGAGATTGAAGTTTTGGAAATATCGTCATCGTACAGCTACCCTCGCAGAAATTTCACTTGCGCGAGTAAGCAAGGCCACCAGGCAGCAGCCAAAGCCACAATCAGCATGACTTCAGCAGCAAGCCTGGGCAGAGCTCAGCGGGGGGCAGCAGCGGAACTCACCACCCAGCGGCTTTGGGCTCCAGCCCAGGGCTCGCCTCAGGCTGAGACTTCTTCTACATGGGGTTCCTGGCTCCAGCACCCACCCAACCACGCAGAACCCCTAGCAGTTGCTCCCGTGGACACACAGCCCCAGCCACTAGCTGCTGGAGAGCCCAAATTCAAGGTAAGAGTCGCTCCAGAGACATCAGCGGAGACAGCCCCGCCCAAGGGCAGCCTGGGCCCGCCCCAGTTCCACTCCAGAACTCTTGTGGACCGGCAGGAGCCCCAAAAGGATCCTGACCCGCCCTCAGGAACCCCCACGGTTGTCCAGCCAAAGGGAGACCAGGGTCTGCTACCTCTAACCATTGGGGAGGCCAAATTCAGGGCAAAAGTCACTCCAGAGACACCAATGTGAGGCAGCCCCATCTAAGGGCAGCTTGGGTCTGCCCCAGTTCTGCTCCAGAGTTCCTGGGGTCCGGCAGGAGCTACAGAGGGCCCAGATCCACCCTCAGGAAACTCCACGGGTGTCCAATTAAGGATTGTCCAGAGTCTGATTGCTACCAGCCACAGAGGAAGGCACCCCCAGGGTAAGAGTGGCCTCCAGAGACCCCAGCGTGAAGAGGACCCACCCTAGTGTGCTCTGGGCCCGCCTCAGTTCCGCTCCAGAGTTCCTGTGGTCAGGCAAGACAGAAGGCCCGAAACCACCCTTAGGGAAAGCCAGAGTGCCCAGTTGAAGGCAGACCAGAGCCTGCTAGCCTCTAGCCCCAGGGGAGCCCACACTCACTGTAAGGGTCGCACACAGACTCTCCAGCTTGTGACCCTGCCTAAATGAGACTTGAGCCCACCTGTAGTTCCGCTCCAGAGTTCCTGCTCACCAGCAGGAGTGCAAGACAGGGGCAAAACAGCCCTCAGGGGCCGCCTCAGGAGCACAGCTAAAGCCACTCCCACTGCCCTCTAGAGGTAGTCCACTACTTCTGCCACAAACTTTAGTGACAACAGTGCCCATCTGGGGACACTGGGAAAACAGAAGTAGCTCCAAAGTGAGATACAGGTAATCCAGAGTGTCAATACAAGATTATAGGATAGAAGCTGCAATACCTCAGATTGGTATTTCAAGAAAGAAAGATACACAATCAACATGAAAAAACAAGGGAAGAAAGTGCCCCAAATAAACCTGGCTACCACTGTAACAGAATCCATGGACAGCACAGTAAATGAAATGTCAGAGAAAGAATTCAGAATGTACATAATTAAAATGATCAGCGAACTAAAGAATGACATAAGTGAACAATTACAGGCAAAAATTGATCAATCCAACAAAGAAATAGGAGAGCAAATAAAGGCAACCATCGATCATTCTAACAAAGAGATAAGAGAGCAATTACAAGTAGCAAAAGATTACTTTAAGAAAGA